>JAACNH010000577.1:113349-176281 GCA_019447015.1 Hymenochirus boettgeri
CACTACACCAATCAATGTCAGGGTAATTATAGTCCTCCATAATGAGTACACTACACCAATCAATGTCAGGGTAATTAAAGTCCCCCATAATGAGTACACTACACCAATCAATGTCAGGGTAATTAAAGTCCCCCATAATGAGTACACTACACCAATCAATGTCAGGGTAATTAAAATCCCCCATAATGAATACACTACACCAATCAATATCAGGGTAATTAAAGTCCCCCATAATGAGCACACTACACCTACACAATCAATGTCAGTGGAATTAAAGTCCCCCATAATGAGTACACTACACATCAATGTAGGGTAATTAAAGTCCCCCATAATGAGTACACTACCACCAATCAATGTAGGGTAATTAAAGCCCCCATAATGAGCACATACACAATCAATGTCAGGGTAAATAAAGTCCCCCATAATGAGTACACTACACCAATCAATGTCAGGGTAATAAAGTCCCCCATAATGAGTACACTACACCAATCAATGTCAGGGTAATTAAAGTCCCCATAATGAGTACACTACACCAATCAATGTCAGGGTAATTACAGTCCCCCATAATGAGTACACTACACACAATCAATGTCAGGGTAATTAAAGTCCCCCATAATGACTACAACTACCCAATCAAAGTCAGGGTAATTAAAGTCCCCCAAATGAGACACTACACCAATCAATGTCAGGGTAATTAAACTCCCCATAATGAGACACTACACCAATCAATGTCAGGGTAATTAAGTCCCCCATAATGAGTACACTACACCAATCAATGTCAGGGTAATTAAGTCCCCCTAATGAGCAACACTACACCAATCAATGTCAGGGTAATTAAAGTCCCCCATAATGAGTACACTACACCAATCAATGTCAGGGTAATTATAGTCCCCATAATGAGTACACTACACCAATCAATGTCAGGGTAATTACAGTCCCCCATAATGAGTACACTACACCAATCAATGTCAGGGTAATTAAAAAGCCCCCATAATGAGACACTACACCAATCAATGTCAGGGTAATTAAAGTCCCCCATAATGAGTACACTACACCATCAATGTCAGGGTAATTAAAGTCCCCATAATGAGTACACTACACCAATCAATGTCAGGGTAATTAAAGTCCCCCATAATGAGACACTACACCAATCAATGTCAGGGTAATTAAAGTCCCCCATAATGAGTACACTACACCAATCAATGTCAGGGTAATTAAAGTCCCCCATAATGAGTACACTACACCAATCAATGTCAGGGTAATTAAAGTCCCCCATAATGAGTACACTACACCATCAATGTCAGGGTAATTAAAGTCCCCATAATGAGTACACTACACCAATCAATGTCAGGGTAATTAAAGTCCCCCATAATGAGTACACTACACCAATCATGTCAGGGTAATAAGTCCCCATAATGAGTACACATACACAACCAATCAATGTCAGGGTAATTAAAGTCCCCATATGAGTACATACACCACATCAATGTCAGGGTAATTAAAGTCCCCAAATGAGTACACTACCACCAATCAATGTCAGGGTAATTAAAGTCCCCATAATGAGTAACTACACCAATCAATGTCAGGGTAATTAAAGTCCCCATAATGAGTACACTACACATCAATGTCAGGTAATTAGTCCCCCTAATGAGTACGACTACACAGGGTAATTAAAGTCCCCCATAATGAGTACACTACACCAATCAATATCAGGGTAATTAAAGTCCCCAATAATGAGCCCTTGCCAACTGCATATGAAGCTGACTCACTTCCTCTTTGCTAGCATTAATGCTCCTAAGCTCCCGCTGTCTCCCTAGCGTAGCACGTGGCTGCGGTAGTATTTCTGAAATCACTACCCTGGAGGTCCTTGCTTTTAACTTGGCCCCTAACTCTTGGAAATCATTTTTAAGGACCTCACCTCCTCCTCTAACTGTGTCATTGGCACCAATGTGAACCAAGACCACAGGGTCACTCCCAGCCACACCCAATAATCTGTCTACACGATCCACCACATGCCGAACCCTAGCACCAGGCAGGCAACACAAAGTTCAGCATGTTGGGTCTTGGTGGCAGATTACCCTATCTACCTTCCTTATAATGGAGTCCCCTGCCACCTGCCTTGCATTCCTGATCCTAAATTCCTCCTCCCTTGTATTAGAGATGGCAGTGCCCTGGGTGCTCAAGGGACTAGCCCCCTCCATACATGCTAATTCCAAGCTGTCCTCCTCCACTTTATCACCTAAAGCGGCAAATTTGTTGGGATGGGCAAGCTGGGAAGAAGCCCCCCTACCCTTCTTTCCCCCACTTCCCCTAGTAACCCTAGCAAAACTACCTCCCCCCTCAACTTTCCTTATCCCACTTCCACCCACCTCTATACTGGCCCCAGCCAGTGCCTGCTGACCCCCCAGTTCTGCCAATCCCTGCAATGCTGCAAACTACCCCCATAGACTCTCCACCTCAGCTTCCAAAGGGCAACCCACTCACACCTGACACAGACATAGATCCCCCGGAACGTCTGCTCCAGGTTCCTATACATGTGGCGGGATGCACATTGCATGGTACTGACAAAACTGTCCCTTCAAATACACAACACCAGCACACACCAACCTTGTTTAGCTGTCCTTCTTGTTTCAATGTCCTTTATAATAAGGGAATTTATAACAGTTTCCACTCACAGGAAACTTCCTTTTGTAAGTTACAAACCACTGATCCAACCAATGTGATTTCTCATTAATTATTTGGCCCCAGCCCCACACCAATCAGTTTACAGAGACAGGAAGGGGAAAATATTATATGCAATACTAAATATTACAGCACACAATCAGCATAAACAATCCATATTGTCAAACTTTCTCACAAACTATACAACCATTAGATAAATGAAATCATTTATTTATATTTATATTTCCAGGTCCAGACACAACACACTGACTCTTTCACCCTCTGGTATGAAGGTTCAACCAAATGTTAGTATCAGTAGTAATTAGAGATGTGACATCTTAAGGTAACAATGGTTGGTAGGATTATTAAAGGATATGGGCACCAAGGTAAGTGGGGATGGGTAGTTTTATTAAAGGGACGTGGGCACTAAGGTAACAAAGGGTTGGTAGGATTATTAAAGGGATATGGGCACCAAGGTAAGTGGGGAGGGGTTAGTTTTATTAAAGGGACATGGACACTAAGGTAACAAAGGGCTGGATAGGGTTATTAAAGATATGCAGGCATTAAGGTAACCAGAGGTTGGGAAGGGATATTAAAGGGATGCGGACACCAGGTAACCAGGGTTAGTAGGCTTATTAAAGGGATGTGGACATTAATATAACCGGGTTAAGAGTTAGTTAAAGGATTGGACATTAATGTAACCAGGGTTGGTAGGGGATTGTTAAAGGGATGTACACAGTAATGTAACCAGGGGTTGGTGGGATGTTAAAGGGATGTACACAGTAATGTAACCAGGGGTTGGTGGGATTGTTAAAGGGATGTACACAGTAATGTAACCAGGGGTTGGTGGGATTGTTAAAGGGATGTACACAGCAATGTAACCAAGGGTTGGTGGGATTGTTTAAAGGGGATGACACAGCAATGTAACCAGGGGTTGGGGATGGGTTAAAGGGTGACCACGCAATGTAACCGGGGTTGGTTGGGATTGGTTAAAGGGATGTACACAGCAATGTAACCAGGGGTTGGTGGGATGGTTAAAGGGATGTACACAGTAATGTAACCAGGGGTTGGTTGGGATGGTTAAAGGGATGTACACAGCAATGTAACCGGGGGTTGGTGGGATTGTTAAAGGGATGTACACAGTAATGTAACCAGGGGTTGGTGGGATTGTTAAAGGGATGTACACAGTAATGTCCCAGGGGTTGGTGGGATTATTAAAGGGATGTACAAATAATGTAACCAGAGGTTGGTGGGATATTAAAGGGATGTGGACATTAATGTAACCAGGGTTTGGTGGGATTATTAAAGGGATGTGTACACAGTAATGTAACCAGGGGTTGGTGGGATGGTTAAAGGGATGTACACAGTAATGTAACCAGAGGTTGGTAGGATTATTAAAGGGATGTACACAGTAAGGTAACCAGGGGTTGGTAGGATTATTAAAGGGATGTGGACATTAATGTTAAAGTCACATAACCCATCTACCATGTATTAACGTGACATTAAGGCATACAGAAAAAAAAAATACGGCAGTACAACAAAATGGCCAAAGGTATGTACTGAGATAATAACGGCTCTTTAAGACCGAATGTTTAATGCCAGCAGATAGCTAGCATTAAAGACTCAGAATGGGTAAACCCATATGCTATGCACAGAGAGTCGCTATCGGCTCAGTACATTGCCTAGATGAGGCAAAGACAGCGATAATGTTCTCCGTTCAAGCACTAAAGTGGGGATGGGTAGTTTTATTAAAGGGACATGGACACTAAGGTAACAAAGGGCTGGATAGGGTTATTAAAGATATGCAGGCATTAAGGTAACCAGAGGTTGGGAAGGGATATTAAAGGGATGCGGACACCAAGGTAACCAGGGTTTAGTAGGCTTATTAAAGGGATGTGGACATTAATATAACCAGGGTTAAGTAGGTTTAGTTAAAGGATGTGGACATTAATGTAACCAGGGGTTGGTGGGATTGTTAAAGGGATGTACACAGTAATGTAACCAGGGGTTGGTGGGATGGTTAAAGGGATGTACACAGTAATGTAACCAGGGGTTGGTGGGATTGTTAAAGGGATGTACACAGTAATGTAACCAGGGGTTGGTGATGGTTAAAGGGGTGTACACAGTAATTAACCAGGGGTTGTGGATTGTTAAGGGATGTCACAGAATGTAACCAGGGTTGGTGGGATTGTTAAAGGTGTACACAGCAATGTACCCAGGGGTTGGTGGGGATGGTTAACAATGTAATGTACACAGCATGTAACCCGGGGTTGGTGGATTTAAAGGGATGTACACAGTAATGTAACCAGGGTTGGTGGGATTGTTAAAGGGATGTACGCAATGTAACAGAGGTTGGTAGGATTATTAAAGGATGTACACATAATGTAACCAGTTGGTTGTGGATTATTAAAGGGATGTACACAGTAATGTAACCAGGGGTTGGTGGGATGGTTAAAGGGATGTACACAGTAATGTAACCAGAGGTTGGTAGGATTATTAAAGGGATGTACACAGTAAGGTAACCAGGGGTTGGTAGGATTATTAAAGGGATGTGGACATTAATGTTAAAGTCACATTAACCCATCTACCATGTGTTAACGTGACATTAAGGCATACAGAAAAAAAATACGGCAGTACACAAAATGGCCACAAGGTATGTACTGAGATAATAACGGCTCTTTAAGACCGAATGTTTAATGCCAGCAGATAGCTAGCATTAAAGACTCAGAATGGGTAAACCCATATGCTATGCACAGAGAGTCGCTATCGGCTCAGTACATTGCCTAGATGAGGCAATAGACAGCGATAATGTTCTCCGTCCATAGCCCTAATGATATTTGTAGAATTTTTATTTAACACAGGATTTATCTCAGTTTCCTTTTCTAAAATAAAATCTGTCATCTCCAGGGATGGTTTTACCAACCATCCCCTGTGAGAATTAGAGGAACCCAACTGGATATCAATATAACATTTGTTACATAATATTCTGTATCATTTATAGACATATTTATATTTATAGACAGGTCATTTTCCCCCTTTAACAAAATAAGAATTTTCCCCACCTGTGAATATCCGTACAGACTCAGTATCTGGGCTATGGGTAACGTTGTCTCGGAGGTGAGATCCCCAATAAATCCAGCAATGTTCCTATTCCCCACACAGGAGTAATTGGGAACTGGGTCCCTGGTACCGGATAATATCTGGAATACGCTCCTTACAGACTTTTGAGCATTCCCACAGGAATCGTATATATGGAATCCCAGCGTGCGATTGGGTAAATACAATGGGTTCTGGTTAATTTGTTCAACAGCAAATCGAAAATCCACAAAGTGAATGAAATAATCTTGATAATGACTAAAAAACAGAAAATAATATTCTGCATAATTTAATATTTATCCAATAAACAAACAGTAAAAAGATCTTAACTTAACCACTTTCCCTCTCTGCTTCTCCCAATTGCAATAGATCTATAGGTGCATTCCTAGCAAGATATACACCAAAAGAAAACGACTAGGCACACTCTATGTACAGTTTAAAAACCTTTATTATAACATGAGTTACTACTATAACATCAGTTGAAAAGCCAAAGACCTAAGAGTCCTGCTCAATAACTACAGCTAATGTATACTGGCAATTACAATGGAGTAAAACCAATAGCTAGCATATCATGGAGGTACATATAGATATGGGCAGAGTACAGTCAGATAGCAGTCAGGCATAGCTGCCAACTCCCGTCACCAAGTTGATCCAGAAGGAGTCTGTCAACTGTTTAAGGGCAGTTAGCACACGCGTTTCGCCTCGCACCTGAATTGGGGACTCATGTGCCCAAACATAGGTAGGAGAGAGCGTGTACTGTGAGAGTCGCGTTTAAATACACCTAATCCTCCATTATGGTGCTCACTCAGCGTGGTGACATCAGAAGCGCCGGACACATATATACTTGCCCATACCCACTAAGTCATGTGTAATAGTGAAAAACATCATGTGGACACTCCAAAGTCAGTCATTTTATACAAATACTCATAACATCATAATAACATAATATTGTTATAATGCCCTGTGTAAGTATCTCAATATATACATTATACAGTCAGACAGATGAGCCTGTTCACATGTAAATGTGCAGTTGGACCCACAGGATAAGTAGTTCCTTGTATTAGGTCCAATACGGTCATGTCCATACATATGGCGGTGCAGAGTTCTATAATCACCAATGCTGCCAAATCAGACCTTTATATACTCAAAAGATAACTAGAATTTCCGGAGGACTGATTTTATGCCGCCATTTAATGGTAAGTATACGGTATAGCAGATGGTAAGTCCCAGCAAAAGGGTGATGTTTTACAGCGTGGTGGGTGCGTGAAAGGAGGGTTTGCCCTAGACAACATTATATAGTGGAGAGAGTTAGGAAGTTTTAATCTGGCACAGTATCCTAGATATTGTTTCAATCTGCCAGAATTTTCTAAAACTTCCTTTAAATCTGACACAGTCTCTTACAGATTGCATTCCATCAGCATACCCTTTAATATTATCCCTTTAATAGTTACACTTATAAAAACAACATAGTACAGAGCTGCAGGGGGAGGATAATGAAGTGACCCTGATCTTAGCACAGCTCTGTGTAGTGTATTTCTCAATAGTGTCCCTATCTTAAATTGAATGAAATTTCACTACCTGAAGGAGATTGAAAGCTTTAGCAGACCAATCTGTTTTTTGTTAATTAGCCAAATAAGCCCTGATACAATGACCCAGCTAGAATAAGGGGTTAGAATGAGATCTCACTGAATTCCAGTGGGACGAGACTCCTTACTAAATTAGTTAAACTGGGAAATAAAATGGAAACTTTGAAGTTAGTAGAGAGATATGAGGTGAATGAAATGAGTTATGTGGCCTGTAATGCTGGGGCTTCAGTAGTTTTGTTAGGAAAACAGACACAAGTTGTAAAGTAAAACTAACCCGGCAGTATAGTTGTATTGCAGTGTGGCAGTGCCATCCCATTCACAGCTCTTATTGTCTTTCCTTAAATAAAATGGGATTTATTACCTTGTGCTGTACAAATATATGTTGTGGCTGTCAGCACCCTGCAATGGGAAACTACACATCTCCTTAGCTGCTTTCTCTGAACTCAGCACCAGACTGCTCCAAACTGTGATCTCCACAGTCTAGCTGCCTGCCCAACCCCCAGTACAAGAGACTTATCTTTGATTGGCCCGGTTACGAAAGTGGTTAAGCTGCAAGAATCTGGAAAACTTAAATGATGTTCACTTATTCTATAGAGCTAAGACTAAATAAGAAAAGCAGAATCCTTCCCTTTCCACTTTCAGTTTTTTTTGTGGACATGGATGTTTTACTTGCCTGGACAGTGGTCACTATAACATTTGTTTATGTGAATCAGTGATGGACTAACCTGTACTTGCGGTGATTATCTATGAGTTGTGACTTACCCCAAACATGCAGTGATTTTGTTAACAAACATTCCATTGGGTGTGTGGTATTGCAGTTCACGTCCCAACATCACTCCACCAAGCATAATCTCTCCATCTTGTAGATACTCATATTCTATCAGACACTTAGAGATATTCAGGTGACAGGCAGGATTGTTGCTGTGAGATGTAGATGTACAGGGTCCCACACACAGGACAATCAGATATATCAGCACCTTGATAGGATTAGATACAGTTGAAGCTCTTAGCATTGCTCCCCTATAGATGACAATGTATCCTAATACAAGGAAGATGCTAAGGCAGTTTCCCCAGCAGTCAGTGGTACAGAGAGACACATAGTATAGAGTATTTGTCTTCATCTGTAGATCAGTGTAAGGGAGCTGGATAATCCAACCATCATTATATAGAGACCAGAGACAGGATCTGTACATTATACTGAATATAGACACACACACCTGGGATCTCTATTATTGTCACTGTCTCTACTGAACAGATATTACTGTCACTGTCTCTACTGAACAGGTATTACTGTCACCGTCTCTACTGAACAGATATTACTGTCACCGTCTCTACTGAACAGATATTACTGTCACCGTCTCTACTGAACAGATATTACTGTCACTGTCTCTACTGACCAGATATTACTGTCACCGTCTCTACTGACCAGATATTACTGTCACCGTCTCTACTGAACAGATATTACTGTCACCGTCTCTACTGAACAGGGTTATTAATGTCACCGTCTCTACGGAAACAGGTTTACTGTCACGGCTCTACTGAAACAGGATACTTGTCCACCGTCTCTTAAACTGACAGAAAAGTTACTGTCCACCGGGTCTCTTACTGAACAGGCGGATTTACTGGGGGACATCACCGTCTCTACCTGAACAGGTTATACTGAACCGTTCTCTCACCTGAAGGTATCTGTCTACCGTCTCTACTGAAACAAAGGTATTACTGTCACGTCTCCTACATGAACAGGTATTACTGTACACCGTCCTAACTGAACAGGTATTACTGTCACACCGTTCTCTAGAACGTATTACTGTCACCGTCTCTAATGAACGGATTTACTGTCAACGGTCTCTACTGAACAGGTATTACTGTACACCGTCTCTACTGAACAGGATATTACTGTCACCGTTCTCTACTGAACAGGATTACTGTCACCGTCTCTACATGAACAGGTATTACTGTCACGTCTCTCTACTGAACAGTATACTGTCACCGTCTCTACTGAACAGGAAAGTATTAACTGTACACCGTCTCTACTGAACAGGTAATTTACGCACCGTCTCTACTGAACGAGTATTACTGTCACCGTCTCTACTGTAAACAGGTATTACTGGCCACCGTACTCCTATGAACAGATATTACTGTCACCGTCTTCGTCTCTACTGACAACAGATATTACTGTCAACCGTTTCTCTATCTGAAACAGATATTTACTGTCACCGTTCTCTAATGACACAGGTATTAACTGTCACCCACCGTCTATACTGCACAACAGGTATTACTGTCACCGTCTCTACTGAACAGGGTATTTACTGTCACCGTCTCTACTGAACAGGTATTACTGTCACCGTCTCTACTGAACAGGAATTACTGTCACCGTCTCTACTGAACAGGTATTACTGTCACGTCTATGACTGAAACAGGTCTCTTACTGTCACCGTCTCTTACTGAACAGGTATACTGTCACCGTCTCTACTGAACAGTATACTCAGTATTACGCTATTCCCGTCTCTACTGAACAGTATTACGTCACCGTCTCTACTGAACAGGTATTACTGTCACCGCTCTACTGAACAGGTATTTACTGTCACCGTCTCTATGAAACCAGGTATTTCTGGGACCCACCGTCTCACTGGGAACAGGTTTATGTCACCGTGCTCTACTGAAACAGAATTACTTCAACGTTCTATGCTAGTATGTACTTGGGGACACCGGTCTCTACTGAACAGAGTTTAACCTGCCCACCGTCTGTTACTTATGAAACCGATATACGTCCATCTTACTGAAACAGTATGCGTCCCCGGTTCTAACTGAACCCAGGATATTACTGTCACC
The DNA here is from genome assembly GCA_019447015.1 of Hymenochirus boettgeri. NCBI lineage: Eukaryota > Metazoa > Chordata > Amphibia > Anura > Pipidae > Hymenochirus > Hymenochirus boettgeri. Next base: position 123,525 of record JAACNH010000577.1, read on the forward strand.
GTTCTTGACTGACAACCAGGTAGATTAAACTCACGTCCCTACAACACAGACTAGTTCTCTACTCGTGCTAAACAGGGTATTACTGTTCCACCGTTCTACTGAACAGGGTATTACGTACCGTCTTGAAACAGGTTTCGTCACCGTCTCTACTGAACAGGGGAATTTTTAACTGTCCCCGGTCTGCTCACTGAAACAGGTATTACTGACCACCGTCTCTTTCATGAACAGTATTACTGACACCGGTTCTCTATGAACAGTTATTACTGTCCCCACCGTCATATACTTGGACAAACAAGGGGTATTACTGTCAACAGTTCTCTACGAACGGGGATTTACTGTCAACGTCGTCTTACTGGAACAGATATACTGGGTCCACCGTTTCTTCTACTGAACAGGATTTATTAACGGTCACCGTCGTCTACTGAAACAGGGATTACTGTCACGTTTCTTCTACGAAAACAGGTTATTACTGTCTTTCACCGGTTCTCTGACTGAAACAGGGATTAATGTCACCGTCTCTACTGAAACAGAGATCTGTCACCGTCGGTCTCCTACTGAAACAGGTATTTTACTGTCCACCGTCTCTACTGAAACACGGGAAAATATTCAGTCTATAATACAGGACAGAGTCCACCGTCTCTTAGAAAAAGGTATTGAATACACGCCTTCTTTAATTTGAAACAGTATACTGTCAACCGTCTCTACTTGAAAAAGGTATTTTACTGTCACCGTTTCTCTACTGAACAGGTATTTACTGTCACCGTCTCCTACTGGAACAGGGTATTTACTGTTACCGTTCCTACTGAAAACAGGTATTATTCACCGTTCTCTTAGAAAAGAATATTACTGTTCACCCAGTCTATAGTACAATAATATTGGTAAAGGGGGAAATTTTTAAAAGGACTTAGCATTTTTAAGGAATAGTAATCCACCAGAACAGTACGAATATGGTATTGTAACAAACAACAAATTTCAATACAATTTTCGAAACATTATGGACCATCATCAGGAAAAAACCTAACATCAGAGGCACCTATAGCCAGAGGAGGGCTTGGGGGGCGTTGTTTACAAACCAAGTGGTAGTAGGATCATTGTTGCAAATATAGGGTCTCATTTCATTCATGGGCTAGGTGATGGTTAACGTGTGGTCCGATAGTTTTGTGTACTTAGTGTGTAAACAGGGGTGTGTAAGTAAAAAGTGGGCCTGGTGATGTTTGGTAACCGGGGGTATAAGGTGGCTAGTGATGCAACAGGGAGAGGTATAATAAGTGGCTAGTGATTTTGCTAACAGGGAGGGTTAAGTGGGCTAGTGATTATGTAAACAGGGGGGGAAAGGGTGTGGATGTGTTTGTAACGGGTATAAGTGGCTAGTAATGTAACAAGAGCTATAAGTGTCTAGTGATTTTAACAGGAGCTATAAGGCTAGTGATGAACAGGGGGTATAAGTGGCTAGTGATTGTAAAGGGTATAAGTGGCTAGTGATTTAACGGGGGTATAATTGGATGGTGATTGTAACAGGAGCTATATGGGCTAGTGACGTAACAGGAGGTATAAAGTGGCTAGTGATTGTAACAGGGGTAGTAACAGGTGGCTAGTGTGTAACAGGATTTTCTTGGTATACACGTGGTTCCGCCTTACTTATCGTCCCTTTCGATCTTTGATACAGGAGTTTTCCATTCCTTTTCCTTTTCCCTTCTTTCGGTTGTAGAAGTGATTACTACGTCTTTCCGACCTGTTTCTATTTTATGGTTGATTCCCTCTTTTTCTTCCTTCTTTTCTCTCTTCGTGGTACTGCACCCATTTGTCGTTTACTCGAGGTTGTACTCTCTGGTACCTTTACCCCTGCTGTTTCTTGATTTTGGCAGTATGTACAGTGACTTTAGTGCTTATTTCCCTTTCTTTTTTTTCTTTTCCTCGTTCACATCGGGCACCCTTTCTTTTTTTTTCCTGGCTCTATACTAGTGGACTAGTGTATCTCTTTTTTTTTGTTGTAAACAGTGATTTTCTGGTGATCTAATTTCGGGTACGTCATCGTGACGGTTAATGTGGCTTTGGTATTATATTCCGTGACTAGTCACTCCTCCTCCTTTCTTTTCCCCTGTAACAGGATCTTTGTTCGCTAATAAGTCGCAATATTGCTCTGCACTTTTTGTAACAGGAGTATAAGTGACTTGCATTACCGATTCTGTATAAAGTGATTTCCTCTTTTCTTTCTTGGTATAAATCGGCTTTCCCAGTGCATTTCGTGGAACTAGCGTATTTGGATATACACCTCCTGGGAATAGTTGACTTCTTCGCTTTTTCCCTTTTTCTTTTTCCTTTCCCCCCCTTTTTACACCCGGTGCATTTGGTATAAGTGGACTAGTTTGTCACTCCCTTCCTTTTTTCTGGTTTTACACGCGTGTATTTTTCATCCTGTCGTTTTATTTACATACCCCCCTCGTGTTAATTGTAGTGATTTCCTCGCGTTTCCTGTTATACCATCGGATTTTGTTATTATTTTCAGGTACTTCTACGCGATTTTTTCCCCTTTCTTCCTTCCTTCCCTTTTGTCCAAAAGCGCAACTCTTTCCCGTTTTTTGGTTTCATAAGTGTTCGCTTAGTGTTGATTCCTTTTGGTTTTTTTTCTTTTTAGTTCTTTTTTTGTAAAAAGACCTTGGTACACGTATTATGTTGCGCTCTATTCTGTGATTTTCTGTGTTCCAACCCCAGTGGGGTATAACGGGTGCTTTAGTGCATCTCGTAACCAGGGACTTTTCTGTGTTATCAACGTCGCGTCTTTTGTCAGTTCGATTTCCTCGATTACTTTCTTTCCTCCCTCTCTTCCCTTTTTTTCGTCAATATTAGCAGACTTCATTTCTTTTTCCATTTGGTCTATTTCTTCCTTTCCTTCTAATTTTTGGCTTGTATACCATATTCGTCCTGGGTATCGCTTTGTATTTTGCCTTTGTGTTCTTGTATTACCACACAGGTATTCTTCTTCCCTTCTCCTTTCTTTTTTTTCTCGGCTTTTTCGGCTTTTCCTTCCTCATTTTCCCTTCTACTATAGATTTACTAGTGGTAAGATCAGTGCAAAGATCTGGTTCATTCTTCGTCATGGCTGTGATGTAACAGGGGTTCGCGGGTTTGCATACAGTTCTGGCCTTTAGTGATCTTCTGCTTATTATTGGTACTTTCTTTTCATTTCTGCCCCTTTCTTTTTTTTCTTTCTCGGTATTGTAATTCGTGCGCCTTCGCCTCTAGGATTTGCGACTACCAGGTCTGCGGTAGATCGTGGCTGATAGGGTCATTTGCCAACCAGGACCTTTCTCTTTTTTCCTTTTTTTCTTTCCTTCCTTTTTCCTTTCTCCCTTTGTGATGTAAGGGCGAGTTTGGCAGAAAAGGCGCTTCGGGTATAACTGTTGTGTTCTATCGTCGACGTGTCAAACTTGGTTCCTTTTGGAGTGCATCTCAAGTTTGTGCCTCATTTAGGATTGTCTAATTCCCCGGTTTCTTTTCCTTTCGCGTTTACCTTCCTTATAGTTCAGCTTGCCGTTTATGTTAATTTTGTGTACTACAAGACTGTCTCATATAGTGGTGCTTTCCAGTTGGATGTAATCCCAGGACTCATTATTTCGCTTGGCTCACGTTGCATTGTTAATTACACCGGCGGTTTCTTTTTACCTTTAAGTGGCTTACGTGACTTCTCTTCTTGTTTATTTTGTATTTACCAGCTCCTTGGTATAAGCTTTGCCGCTAGTACCGTTGACTTTCTGTTTCTTCTGTAACTCCGGTTCCTTCCCTTCTTTTTCTCCTTCCCGGGATCCTATAAGTCGCGCCGTTCGGTTCCTGATCGCAAAAGGCAGCTACTAATCGTGGTTTTCCTAGTGGATTTCTTCCCCTCTTTTTATGTATCTTTTGCCCCGCACTTCTTTTTCCCTTCGTGTTTTCTACTCAATTTCCCCCCCCCTGTGGTACACTTTCAGCTGACTCTTTTCCTTTTGTAACTCCTCTTTCTGCTAAACAGGACCCTCTTCCGTGTTGATATACGGGCTAGTGATCCTTCCTTGCTATATCCCTTTTTTTCCCTTCTTTTCTCCCATTGCCCGACTTTCTCTTTGTTTCCTCTTTTTCCTTAGGTTTGGTTTTCCTGTCCTTGATCTCCTCTTTCCTTTTGTTTCCTTTCCCTTCCTCTTCTCACCCTCTTCCACATCTCCTTTTTTTCTTCCTTATTCCATTTTCCTTTTTCCTTATTTCTTCCTTCTTATTATTTTATCTCTAATTCCCATTTTTTTTTCATTAACTTGCTTGTTTGTTTTATCCATTGCCGTACCTGTTTTTTTTTCTCCTGCGATCACAGGACTCTCTTCCCCGGTATAAGTCTGTGCCTTTTTCATTTTTGTGATGGCAAAAGGATTCGGCAGATAAGTGCCTTGCTCAGTGACTTGTTCACCACGATTATGTGTATAGAGTATAAAGGGCTAGTGAATGTAAAGTTGTGGCAATAATTGGTTAGTGCATTGTTCCTTTTTTTCGTGAACTAGCGTTATGGTTTATAACGTGGCCTACTGTGCAATTTTTTTCGCCTCTCTTTGTGTGAAGTAGTTTCCCGGTTGCCTTTTTTTCTTTTTCCTTCCCTTTCGCCCCTTGTTTCGGGATTTAAGTGGGTAGTTTGTATTCGCTCTTGCGCAACATGGATCGGCTTAATTTTATTGTTGTTGCCTCATCAGGACTTTTTTTCTCCCCCCCTTTTCTTTTTGTATATTTCCTTTCTACGGATCCTTTTCTCCTCGGTTATAAGTGGCCTAGTGATGATACTAGTGATCTCGGTATAAGTGACTAGTGATGTAATGGGGAGGTCTATAAGTGCAATTGTAGTGATTGTAATATGTGTTTCCGATTCTTTCTTTTTCTGGTATCCTTATACATTCTGGTGCATCCACAATAGTGATTTTTGTAAAGGGGAGTTTTCCTTTGCGGCTATTTATACGTCATCCTCAGCTGCACTTCTTCCCCCCCTGTAACAGGATTTTTCTCTTCGCGGATAACGTTCGACTTTCCGTGATGTTAAGGGCCGTCTTGGCATACTAATTGTGCACCTTCTTATGCTGACTGTCATTAAACGGATCCCTTTTTTCTCTTTTTTCGTTTTCCACACTACACTTGTTGACCTACCTTGTGATATTTTTTTTTCTTATTCGTGCTTTAATTTATAGGTAGTTATAACGCTATCACTTACTTTGCCACCTGTCTTTCTGTAACTAGGATCCCTCTCCCTTCCCCGGTATTAAATCGGTTATTGTTGAGACTCCCTCTTTTTTGGAACCTAGCCGAGCCTTCACTGTTTCCTTTCTCCGGTTTTATTCCTATACGCCCGCGACTAGTGGCACCCCCCTTCTCCCTCTTTTTGTATCAAGGGTCACCTTCTTCTGTATCAGAAGTCAGCGTTTACATTTAGCGACTTCGCGAACGTTGTGACCTTCCTCTTTTCTCCCCACTTTTTTTTTTTCCTTCTCCCTGTCCGCTACTTACGTCTTTATCCTTCCGTGAACATGTGACTTCTCCTTTTCCCTCTTCATTCTCCTTTTTCTCCTTTTTTTTCCCTCCTTTCTGGTACATCACGGACCCTGCCGTGTTGCTTTTTTTCATACAGTTCTACTACTCGATCCTTCTTTCCCTTTTTCTTGCTAACAGCATGGGTATAGTTGTTCCGCGCACTGGAGATTTCTCGTTAACCTTCTACGCCGTAGTTTCTCCCGCTATATTTTTCTCCTTCTTTTTTTCGCCTTTTCCTGCCTTTTCTTCCTTCTGTTCTTTCCTTCCTTTCCTTTTTCTCCTTCTTTTCTTTTTTCCTTCCCTACTTTTCTCCCTTTTTTTTTCCTCCCCATTCCTTTTTTCTTCCTCCCGTTTCTGTTTTTTTGTTTTCCTTCCCCTTTCCTCTACCTGTTCTCTTGTTGTCTCTTCGCTTCCTTTGTTCTTCCTTCTGTGTTTTTTTCTTTTTCCTGCCCCCCGTCCTTTTTTTGTTCCCTGTTCGTACTCTCCTTCTTCCCTGTCTCGTTTATAATCTTATTTCTTTTCCTCCCTTTTTCCCTCTTTTTTTTTTATATCTTCCGTTTATCTCTCTCTCTTTTTTCTTTCTCTCTTTTTCCCCCGTTTTCGACTATTATGTGGTTCTCATGTTCCGATTCCTTGGTAACATGGCGCTTCTCCGTATTATATTCCTGTGGGCTGTATCTAGGACTTCTCGGTAACTCATGGATCCCCTTTTCGCCTTTCCCTCCTTTTTTCTCCTTTTCTTTTTTCCGGTATAAGTGGCTAGCGATGGTTTTTTTTTTTCCTTGTAAAGGACTTTTTTTCCCTTCTTTTTTTTGGTATAAGTGGCTATGGTGATGTTCATAACACGCGATCCTTTCCGCCCTTTTGGTATTTCACACGTCTTCATTATTAGTGATTTTTTAATTATAGGACTCCTGTGGTATATCACGTGACTACCGTGGACCTTCCTTTCTCTTTGTAACATTGGACGGTTATCAATGTGGCCGAGTACGCCCCGGTCTCCCTTTTCTTTTTTTTTCTTTCTGTCAACATTGCGACTTTTTCCCCTTTCGGGTGGTATTGCAACTTGTCCTGTTTCGCTTAGTGATTTTTTTTCCCCTTTTCTTTCCTTGGCTCATTTTATCAGTATTTTGGTACCCTCTGGTTTTTAAAGTTATCCCAGTTGCGATGTAACCTTTTAGGATGCGCGTTAACTTTCGTGACAGTGATGTAACAGGGTTCTTTCCTTTCCTGGTTGATTCAAGCTGGCTACGTTTTTGCATTGGGAACAGTTTGTGGGATCCACCACCCGCCTGGCACTAAGTGACCCCCCCCCCCCCTGTAACAGGCACGCACCTATAAGTTTTCTTCCTTTTTATGTGTGCATCTTTCTTTTGTTGTAACTCCGGACCCTCTTTTTTTCCTTCTTTTCTTTTCTTTCCCTTTCTTGTGTTTTCTTAGTACTTAATCGCGTATTAGCTGTTACTTGAGCAACAGGTACTGGTATATTTCCCACGTCGGCATTCACGTTTGATCCTTTGTAATTCACGTGACCTCTTCTTCGCCCGTCTATTTTTTCCGGCCTTTTATAAGTTATATGGATGTAACAGGAGCACCGCCTATATTTAGTGGCTAGTGAGTAAACGTGTGTTCGTTTGCTATAAGTGCGTTAGTATACTCCCCCTTTCTTGTTGTATACCAGGTTTGGCCTAGTGCACTGCTAACATGTTGTATTTCCTCTTGGTTATAAGTTTACCCCGCGTGACTGTTTCATACCACGTGTATATTGTATAATTGTTTCGCTTCTCCCCTCCGCTAGTGATCGTTCATATTTAATGGGTTTTGCCGCTATACACCTTTTTGTGGCCGAGTGTACCTTTTTCTTTGTTAACCACAGTGATTTTTCCGGTAGCAATGTTCGTTGTAGTTTCTTCCTAGTGACTCGCTATTTTACAGGGTCTTCGTCTCATAGTGTTGCTTACCGTAGCATCTTGTTATTCAAAGGACTTGCGCTATAGGGCTACGCGACGGTTTTTTTGTAAATTAAGGGTGGTATCACCAGTTGGCTAGGTTACCCTTTTCCTCCCCCTTCCTGTGTTAACCTTCAGGGCCTTGGCTCCTCTTATAAGGGTTTTCGCTACCTTCCCCTCAGTGATTGTACCCAGTGGTCGGTATAAGTGGCTAGTGATGTAACAGGGGGTATACTCTTTTTTGGGGCTGATTAGTGTATCGTAACCCGCGCGGTTGATTAAGTGGCGTCTTTGCACTGGTAATCCAGGTGTTTGGCTTTTTCTATAAGCTGGCTAGGACCTTGTCTTACCATACATGGTGGGCTTATAACCTTTCCCCAGTGGGTTCTTCCTTAGGATTTCCCAGTATTTAACGGACTTCCCCGGCTGACTTATTTTTCCTTCAGGGGCACGATTGTGACTTGTTTTGAAACAGGTCTTTTTTGTGTTCGCATATTTTGTTCGGCTATCGTGCATCTCCTCTTTTGGAACAGGCATTTTTCCGGTATAACGTTTACTATGGTTGTACGTTTCCTTCTTTTTTTGGTCACACAGGGTTTCCCCCCGCGCCTTTCTTCCTTGATAAGCGTTGGTATAGTTTTGACCCTGTGTAACGTGTTTTGACGTTATTCATAGTGTTGCTAGTTGTATGGTCTACACACAGTGTCAGGCTTTTTTATAAGTTTACCTAGTGCTTAATTTTGTTATTTTATCGGTTGTTACCTTCTTCTTCCCTTTTGTCGTAGATTACCGTTGACTAGTGATGTTTAACGGTTGACCTTCGGCTATTCTACAAGTTACGATTGCTGCACCTCTTCTTTGTATATCCATCCGGACCTTCTTTTTCCTTTTCGTGTTTTATTTATAGCTTGGCTAGTTGTATGTAACAGGTACCTTGCCCCTTTTTTTCTTCTCTTTTTTTCCTTTTCCCTTTCTTCTCTTGGTATGTGGCTCGTGATTTTCTTCTGTACACAGGGACGTATAATGTGGCTTAGGTGCACCTTTTTTCTTCTTTCCTTCTTCTCGGAACCGCGTTGTCGTACTAAGCTGGCCTATGTGATTTGGCACACTAGGCCTTTTTCTTTTTCCCCTTTTTCTTTTTACTTCCCTTCTCCCTCTTTTCCTCTTTTCCCTTTGGTCATTTCCTTTTCGAATACAGTTATTACGAGTGATTCGGTATATAATGGATCCGTTCATATCCATTGTTTACCCATAGCTGTTCGAATACTTAGGTTGTGGGTACTACAGTGGTCACTTTGTGATTTGTCCCGTTTGTTTTTTCTTTGTAACAGGAGGTCTAAGTTACTAGGATTGTAACTTAGGGTGGTATAAGGGCTAGTGATGTAACAGGATTTCTGCGAGATTTATTTTTACGTTACTGTTTGATTGTTCTAACAGGGGGTATAAGGGCTAGTGATGTAACAGGAGGTAAATGTGGCCGTCTAGTGGAGCTGGGTAACATTTTCGGACCCACTTTTTTTTCACTTTCCCCCCCCCTTTCCCCCCTTCCCCTTTGGTCTGACATGGGGCTAGCTGATGTACATCTAGGAGTATACAGTTGGCTAGTCGACCTGTGTTTTGTAATCATTGGCCCCTTTTTTCGGTCATATCTATTCGCTTGTGCTAGGTGATTCTAGCAAACAGAATCCGGTATAAGAGGTGGCTATGACCCCTGTTCTTTTTCCTCCTTTCCTTTTCCCTTTTTTCTTACCATACAGGGATTTTTTTCGTTCTATTCCCATTGTGCGCAGTTAGTTTGCACCTATGTCTTTTTCTTGTAACATGGACGCGTTACAACGTTGGATTGCTACCGTCGATTCTGTTTATTTATACACGCGATGGCATATTTTAAGTGCTCGTCCCTAGATTTTTTCGGTATTACATTGCGACGACGGCACTAACTGACGTGCTCAGCGATTCGGTAACTTAGTGGCCTTTTTCGGTACCATTAAACTTTTGTGTCGTCCTTTTAGTGTATGTATACAGGAGGTATTTATTTTCTTACCTGTGGCTTCTGATCGTGTTCTTTCGTATAGCAGAATTTCCTGTATACAGGTTGTAGTGATTTTTTCTTCCTTGTCAATTTTTTCATTTCCTGAGTACTCGAACGTGCGCGTCAGTGATTTTCTCGTAAATATGGAGGTATAAGTGGCTCTTGTTGATTTTTTTGATACAGGACCTTTCTTTCTCCCGGGATAAGTTACTGTTAGGTCGGATGTAATGCTATGGTTGCTCTGATTTTGACCTAGCCATTTTGTTTTTTCATGTTTAGACTTTATCATTACTTATAAATTTGTGTTAGTTTGTTTTCCTTTTACTTACCTTTTTCCCCCTTGATTTATTTTTGTGTCTGCGCTTTATTCCTCAGCACTAATTTGTCATCAGAACAGATTCTTCTCCCTTGACTATGACTTATGTAAAAAGTTACCACAGCATTCCATTCTGTTTATTGTGTTCTCTGTCGCGAGGTTTAGCCTATGTCTTATTCAATTTTTTGTGTAGGATACGCAACCTGTTGTCCTCCTCCCAGTCTGCACCTTCTTTTAAAGTCTATTTTTTCATACCCTATTTTTTTATTCCTCATTATGTTCCGGTTTTGTCTTTATTGTGGGTGGACAAGGCCACTTTGCCCTAATCTGTCCCTGAAGTCTAGAAAACTCCATGACCTTAGAAGGAGTTTGTTCTAGGTAACCTGAAGTCGCCTTCCAGATGGGAACCGCTCAAACTTTTCTTCCTGCAACTATAACCTTTAACTCCTACTAATTGTACCTCAATTGGGTTTCCTCCTCTTCAAGTTCTAGCCATTGGGCCTCAGAATAAATCTCCAAGTCTACCTTTGAAGTCTTATTGCATGTAAGGATACTTCATCAAGAATGTTTCTTTATTATTATTTCTAGTGATGCACAGTCCATCTGTTTCAGTCATTGACTCGTCAAATAATGAACTTATGTTCTGAAGTCCCTGTTTTGCCAAATGCCGAAATCTGAGCCTATGATTCCTGCCTCACCTGTATGTGAATGGTCCAGAATCGAATCTTGTGCTTCTGCCAAGTTACTATCAGAGCTTAAGCTCCATGGACAACTTCAACCAGCCCAGTTAGACCTAATAACTTTGCTGCCATATTTTCCAGTTTTTAACACTGGGGATATTGATTTGGGATATACCAAAAGGGTGCAACATCGAATTCACACACAACAGGCACCACCTATCCGTTTACCACCACGCCGGGTCCCTATATATTATCAAAAGGATTTTGATGATCAGCTTCAAGACCTTTGTAATTGTGGACTGGTGTCCCATTCCTGGAGCCCATAGGCAGCCCCTGTGTCAGACTGTGTGTGGATTGAATAATTGTGACATTGAATGATGTCACTGTAAAAGATGCTTACCCACTACCTTGCATTGATGACACCCATGACCTCTCGGCTAATGCGAAATGGTGTTCTACTCTTGACCTAACAAGTGGTTATTGGCAGGTTCAAGTACACCTTGCTGACAGAAGAAAAACAGCTTTTGTTACCAAACTAGGACTCTTTGAATTTAAAGGGCATTTCCACCCCCAAAATTGAAATTTTAAGTAATAAGGGCCCTATTTATAAAAGATCGTTATCGTTATCGAAAAAAATAACGATCGGTATTTTCCGATAACGACCAGTTTTTTCCGTTAATGACCGGTATTTTCTGATAACGATCGGTATTTTCCGACAACGACCGGTATTTTCCGATATCGGAAATTTCCGGTCATTATCGGAAAATACCGGTCGTTATTGCAAAATACCAGTCGTTAACGGAAATTACCGGTCATTATTTTACGATAGCGATCGTTATTTTTTCGATAACGATCTTTTATAAATAGGGGCCTAAGTGCCTTATTACTCACCCTCCCAAAATGCCAATATGATTTTTCTGAAAATCGCTTCCCTTCCCCATTCTCCTAATTTGAAAAATTGCGGCCTGGCTCCAGTGTGTGTGTCAATCATGTGCCTGAAGCGACCATGTCTGAAATCACCTTGTGGGTATCGTTAATTCGTGACAGAACTGCCTGTTGTGCTTATCCGATATTGTAAAGGTTTATTTATTTATGTTCGATACACGTCATTCCTTCTTTTCTATTGAAATTCTTATTTATTGTGTCTGTAAAGAGAGAAATATTTATATTGCTGCTGTTTATTATTTATGGGGACTATAGTACATATATGTGTATATGTATTATAAACTAATTTATCTGGTTATATTCATTTATTCGTTAAACTAAAGATTTATATAATAATCAATTTTATTTTGAATAAAATGTTTCTTTTTTTATTTTAAAATGAATTTTTATAAAACATATAGTATTGTGATTGAATATATTTTATTAATTAATTGTATTATATACATGTATAAATTATCAGATGATTTGAAATATGACTTCATTGTATTAAAAAAATATTTTTTATATTTGTTTAATAATTTTTGTGTATAATTCATATATAATAAAGAGCACCTATATCATTTTTATTAATTCTCTATATAAATTGGAACATAAACTTAAAGGACAAGTCCAGCCCCAAAATGAAAACTTACATACAGGTAAATCACCCCCCAAAACCCTAAATGGTAATAGTTTGAAATGTGAAAGGTGTAAGTCTAACCCGAAATCCTGCACAATGTCCTGTTTCCCCTGTTTCTGCTTCCTGGTTCTTCCAGTTAGTAACTGTCAGTTATGGATTTCACAGTTGACATCACAGCCAATGACTGAATGTTAATTCCCTGTCTGCCTCTTCTGAGCATGCCCAGGCTCAGTACAGGCTCAGTACAGGTTTCTAAATGGCTCAGTTTCCATGAGGCATCCAGAAGCATAGCAGGCATACAGTAATGAATTCATAGGACAAACTATGATATATCAACCTATTATAAAGAGGCCATTCTATCTAAAAGATGTTCTTATGGGGGTGGAGTTGTCCTTTAAATTAATTTATATTTATTAAAAATGATACAATTTATTTTAATTAAAAAAATATTAGTAATATAAATACTTAAATAAAATTATTTATTTTTCAGTATTATATTATTATATATGTATCTTAAAATATTAACATTATGATTTTTTTATTAGTTTTTTTTTAATTTATCTATTAGTTTAATTTTCAATTAATTTAAAATTAATATTAAATTTTATAATGCAACAAGTAAAGCCTGAATGAAATTTAAATAAAAGAGAAAACTAAACAGCTCTGTGACATATTTTATTGATAGTCATGGAAAATATATTAGCGCCTTTGCTCAACTTTATTACATAAGTACAATTTAAAAATCTCTCATAACATTTTTGAACAGAGCAATTGGATTTAACAAAATCAGTGTAGATAGCATTGTGTGTATGAGAAGGTAGATATAAATATTATATATATATACAGTTCAAGTATTACAGCACTCCTGATACGTGTATCCAAAATGGAGGGTGCTCGTGGGTAAGGACATGGGCCAGGACACCACCAATAATTATAAAGTTCAAAAAGAGTCACGGCACTCCAATTGTCCAAAATATAATGTGTCTTTATTCCAAGCACATCATATGGTGCATCACAATATGCGACGTTTCGAGGATCTAGTCCTCTTTCTCAAGCAGATGCAAACAAATGAAAATGGTATAACAAAACAAGGTTCCGCTATATATATATATATATATATATATATAATGGAATAAAAGATGGATGCATTCCAGGGTCCTTTTCACGATTTATTCAGTGCAACAAATTAAGTGCATACAACAGTGCAATCAGCACAAGTTTCGGTCTGGTTCTAAGACCTTTCTCAAGCTAACAAATGATCACACATTGTGAACTATATATAGTTTAAGTCACTCCCACAATAAATGACATCATCATCAATGGAACTATTTCAAGTGTAACAACATACTTCAAGTATATGTAAAGTGCTGATAAGTAAGATACATATTAAGATATTATATTAACATTTTAATATTATATATATATATAAAATATAAAAATATATATAAAATGTTATATAATATATATAATATTATTATATAACATTTTAATGAGTATATAGCGTAGCATATATAGCTATATTGGCAAAACTGATTTAACTCTAAGACTGAGGATAGACGGACATCGATCCGCGATAAATACAGCCTTTAGAGATGGTAAATCCATGAAACCTGTGGCTAAACATTTTCTACAAAAAGGGTCATAATTACAACACGTTTACATTTTTGGCCATCGATCATGTGCCCATGCCACCTAGAGGGGGGGACAGATCTAAATTATTATTGCAAAAAGAAATTTATTGGATTAAAAAGCTTGGAACCATCCATCCTAATGGCCTTAACGAGCAATACTCGTTAAAATGTTTCTTAAAAGATAGATAGCCTATTAGTCCCTATATATATATTATATAGGTCTTCTATTTGCTGTAACAATTTTGTATTATATGAGATTTTTTATGAGAATGGTTAGAAAGGGTGAGGTCTTTTTTAAGTTTATGTTATTATTATGGAGCACTTTAGCACATGCACTTTAATATTTATCTTAATATGTATCTTACTTATCAGCACTTTACATATACTTGAAGTATGTTGTTACACTTGAAATAGTTCCATTGATGATGATGTCATTTATTGTGGGAGTGACTTAAACTATATATAGTTCACAATGTGTGATCATTTGTTAGCTTGAGAAAGGTCTTAGAACCAGACCGAAACGTTGCTGATTGCACTGTTGTATGCACTTAATTTGTTGCACTGAATAAATCGTGAAAAGGACCATGGAATGCATCCATCTTTTATTCCATTATATATATATATATACACACACTTACTAAATACACAAATTTATATTTCAAAAACAAATGTTAATATAATTCAATAATTATCAGTATTATTAAAGGGGAACTAAGGTATAAAAATACAGTTTTATCTGGAACGCCTGAAAATATGAACATTACAGAGGAATGATTTAGGGCTAGGAAACACAAGCCCATTGTAAAAAGCGATACCATCTTTATGTTATAAACCAACGCTATTGTTGGCCATTTGTTCTGGCCACAGTATGGGGCAGATTTAAACAGACTTGCTGGGTAAATATATGCAGGCTCATTTACCCAGAGTCGCTATCGCTCCTTTCGAGATACAATATCGCATTTGTGAATGGGGCGAAATCTCGGTAAGGGATTTACTCACTGCGGAATTTTAACGCAAGTTATCAGCTGGTGTTTAAATCCAGCACTAAAACAAGCACAGACGCAATATTGAATAACGAGCGTCGGATGCAGGAGCCATTTTTGTATAACCCACAAATCTAACGCTAATATAGAGTTAGAATCACGCTAACTGGTAGAGAAATGATTAGTTTTAACTCCATGGGGGCCACATTTTTTCATTTCCATTGTCTAGCTCACAAACATTAAGGAATACTTAAAGGACAATTATACTCACCTTCCCTCCGCTCCTCTGCAACAAGCGTGCCTTCCTATTGGCCTCCTCGCCGACGGGGAGGAGGGGGCGGAGCCTACCAGAGCAGCGTTGCTCTAAGACTCTGCAGTAAGTTACACAAACCCAGGGGTGAGGACCTGGGTAAAAGCTAATGAACAAAGAAGAGGAGCAGAGGGAAGGTGAGTATAATTGTCCTTTAACTAGCAAAGGGAATTATTCCTTTTCAGCATTGAATGAAGTCTAGGAGGTTTAGGCTGGTTACACACAATGAAATATTTACGATAGTGACGTATATATCACTGGGTCTACCACAAATAACTTTAGGTGTTGGGCGTTAGGCCGTGAGAGATATTTGTCGCCTGTCAATTCGTATTGGACAAATGGGAAATCATGACTGTCGGTGACTCACACATAATATTTAGTTCGCTTCAACGATCGTGGCGACTATTGCCGACTCAGCCATTTTTCCCGGCAGACTGTTTTCTAGTAGCAAAGACTTGGTTGTGACAAAAAAAAGGATTCTGTATAAATAGGCAAAGTAACTAAGTGTTACCGTATGTTCTTCAATACTTGTGGGTCCAGAAACAAAGATAGAACAAACTTACCTTTTGCACAACACTTCTAATAGGTCCCACACACTTCCTGTTTCCAATTAACTGTTATAGCGCACATTAGGACACATATGTGTTATAGCTAGCTGGAAGTTAAACCCAACCCTGCAATATTATTTTAACACATTGATTTAAAATACATTTTTCAAGTTTCAAGTTTTTTAAGCTTTATATATATTCAATTTTTAGTAAGAAGCTTTTTGATAGTTTCTTCCTTTTTTTTTTTTTTAGAAAATTGGGCTGTTGTACATCCATATTAAAGTGCAACTAGAGACCATAAATATAATACATACAAAACACAGAATTCTAGTGCACAAACAATTCTAATTGCATATTGGCTCCCTCCATAAGGTTCCTGCTACAATCAGTCTGCCATGTACCCTGGATAAATAAAAGCAATTAGTTCAATAAGTTGGCCAAATTATTTTAGACGGGGACGTTAATATAACCGGGTCCTAACCTACTGGTACTTAATATAACGGGTCCATCCTACTGGTACTTTATATAAACCACGGGGCCATCCTACTGGTACTTTATATAACTGGTCCTACCCACTGGTACTTTAACAACTGGTCCAACCTACTGGTACTTTATACAACTGGGTCCTAACCTACTGGTACTTTATATAACTGGGTCCTAACCTACTGGTACTTTATATAACTGGAAGGGTCCTATCCTACTGGTACTTTATATAACTGGGTCCTATCCTACTGGTACTTCATATAACTGGTACTTTATATAACTGGGTCCTAACCTACCGGTACTTTATATAACTGGGTCCTAACTACGGTCTTATATAACTGGGTCCTAACCTACTGTACTTTATATAACTGGGTCCTAACCTACTAGTACTTTATATAACTGGTCCTAACTACTGGTACTTTATAACTGGATCCTACCTACTGGTACTTTATATAACTGGTCCTATCCACTGGTACTTTATATAACGGTCCTATCTACTGGTACTTTAATAGGGTCCTATCCTACTGGTACTTTATATAACTGGGTCCTAACCTACTGGTACTTTATATAACTGAGGTCCTAACCTACCGGTGCTTTATATAACTGGGTCCTAACCTACCGGTGCTTATATATACTGGGTCCTACCTACTTACTTTATATAACTGGGTCCTAACCTACTATACTTTATAAACTGGGTCCTAACCTCTGGTACTTTATATAACTGGATCCTAACCTACTGGTACTTATATAACTGGGTCCTATCCTACTGGTACTTTATATACTACTGGGTCCTATTCTACTGGTACTTTATATAATTGGGTCCTCTCCTACTGGTACTTTATATAAATGGGTCCTAACCTACTGGTACTTTATACAACTGGGTCCTATCCTACTGGTACTTTATATAACTGGGTCCTATCCTACTGGTACTTTATATACTGGGTCCTAACCTACTGGTACTTTATATAACCGGATCCTATCCTACGGTATTTTATATAACCGGTCCTAACCTACTGGTACTTTATATACGGGGTCCTAACCTACTGGTACTTTATAAACTGGTCCTAACCTACTGGTACTTTATATAACTGGGTCCTAACTACTGGTACTTTATATAACTGGGTCCTAACCTACTGGTACTTTAATAACTGGGTCCTACCTACTGGTACTTATATAACTGGGTCCAATCCTACTGGTATTTATATAACTGGGTCCTAACCTACAGGTACGTTATATACTGGTGTCCTCTCCTACTGGTACTTTATATAACTGGGTCCTAACCTACTGGTACTTTATCCAAACTGGGTCCTATCCTACTGGTACTTTATATAACTGGGTCCTACCTCCTGGTACTTTATATAACTGGGTCCTAACCTACTGGTACTTTATAAAACTGGGCCCTAACCTACTGGTGCTTTATATAACTGGGTCCTATCCTACTGGTACTTTATATAACTGGGTCCTATCCTACTGGTACTTTATATAACTGGGTCCTATCCTACTGGTACTTTATATAACGGGGTCCTAACCTACTGGTACTTTATATAACCGTGTCCTATCCTACTGGTACTTTATATAACCGGGTCCTATCCTACTAGTACTTTATATAACCGGATCCTAACCTACTGGTACTTTATATAACGGGGTCCTAACCTACTGGTACTTTATACAACTGGGTCCTAACCTACTGGTACTTTATATAACTGGGTCCTAACCTCCTGGTACTTTATATAACTGGGTCCTAACCTACTGGTACTTTATATAACTGGGTCCTATCCTATGTTACTTTATATAACTGGGTCCTATCCTACGGTACTTTATATAACTGTCCTAACCTACTGGTACGTTATTAACTGGGCCTATCCTACTAGGACTTTATAACTGGGTCCTAACCTACTGGTACTTTATATAACCGGGTCCTAACCTACTGGTACTTTATATAACCGGGTCCTAACCTACTGGTACTTTATATAACCGGTCCTTCTACTGGTACTTTATATAATTGGGTCCTATCCTACTGGTACTTTATATAACTGGGTCCTAACCTACTGGTACTTTATACAACTGGGTCCTATTCCTACTGGTACTTTATATAACTGGGTCCTAACCTACTGGTACTTTAATAAACTAACTGGGTCCTAACCTACTGTACTTATTAACTGGGTCCTAACCACTGGTACTTTTATACTGGTCCTAACCTAACTTGGTACTTTAATAACTGGGCCCTAACCTACTGGTACCTTGACGTGGTGACTGGGTTATGGATAAATAAAAGCAATTAGTTCAATAAGTTGGCCAAATTATTTTAAACCCAGTCACCACGTCAAGGTACCAGTAGGTTAGGGCCCAGTTATATAAAGTACCAGTAGGTTAGGACCCAGTTATATAAAGTACCAGTAGGTTAGGACCCAGTTATATAAAGTACCAGTAGGTTAGGACCCAGTTTTATAAAGTACCAGTAGGTTAGGACCCAGTTATATAAAGTACCAGTAGGATAGGACCCAGTTGTATAAAGTACCAGTAGGTTAGGACCCAGTTATATAAAGTACCAGTAGGATAGGACCCAATTATATAAAGTACCAGTAGAATAGGACCCGGTTATATAAAGTACCAGTAGGTTAGGACCCGGTTATATAAAGTACCAGTAGGTTAGGATCCAGTTATATAAAGTACCAGTAGGTTAGGACCCAGTTATATAAAGTCCTAGTAGGATAGGACCCAGTTACATAACGTACCAGTAGGTTAGGACCCAGTTATATAAAGTCATAGATAGGAACCCAGTTATATAAACCAGTAGGTAGGACCCAGTTTATATAAGTACCAGTAGGTTAGGACCCAGTTATATAAAGTACCAGTAGTTAGGACCCAGTTGTATAAAGTAACCAGTAAGTTAGGACCCCGTTTATAAAGTACCAGTAGGTTAGGACCGGTTATATAAAGTACCAGTAGGATAGGACCGGTTATATAAGTACCAGTAGGAAGGACCCGTTTATATAATACCATTAGGTTAGGACCCGCCGTTATAAAGTACCGTAGGATAGGACCCAGTTATATAAAGTACCAGTAGGATAGGACCCAGTTATTAAGTACCAGTAATAGGACCCAGTTATAAAGCACCAGTAGGTTAGGGCCCAGTTTTATAAAGTCAATACGGTTAGGACCCAGTTATATAAAGTACCAGTAGGTTAGGACCCAGTTTATATAAATTACCAGTAGGATAGACCCATTATAAAGTACCAGTAGGTTAGGACCCAGTTATATAATTCCAGTAGGATAGGACCCAGTTATATAACGTACCAGTAGGTTAGGACCAGTTATATAAAGTACCAGTAGGATAGGCACCCAGTTATATAAAGTACCAGTAGGATAGGACCACGTTATATAAAGTACCAGTAGGTTAGGACCCAGTTATAAAAGTACCAGTAGGTTGGACCCAGTTATATAAAGTACCAGTAGGTTGGACCCAGTTTGTATAAAGTACCAGTAGGTTAGGACCCCGTTATATAAGTACCAGTAGGTTAGGATCCGTTATAATAAAGTACCAGTGGTAGGACCGTTTTATAAGTACCAGTAGGTAGGACCCAGTTTATATAAGTACCAGTAGGATAGGACCCAGTTTATAAAGTACCAGTAGGTAGACCCAGTTTATAAAGTACCAGTAGGTTAGGACCCAGTTATATAAAGTAACGTAGGAGAGGACCCATTATATAAAGTCCCAGTAGAATGGACCCAGTATATAAAGTACCAGTAGGATAGACCCAGTTATATAAAGTACAGTAGGTTAGGATCCAGTTTTTAAAGTACCAGTAGGTTAGGACCCAGTTTTATAAAGTACAGTAGGTTAGGACCCAGTTATATAAAGTACCAGTAGGTTAGGACCCGTTATATAAAGCACCAGTAGGTTAGGACCCAGTTATATAAAGCACCGTAGGTTAGGACCCAGTTATATAAAGACCAGTAGGTTAGGACCCGTTATATAATACCAGTGGATAGGACCCAATTAATATAAAGTACCAGTAGTAGGACCCAGTTATATAAAGTACCAGTAGGGATAGGACCCAGTTTTTTATATAAAGTACCAGTAGGTTAGACCAGTTATATAAAGTACCAGTAGGTTAGGACCCAGTTTATAAAAGTACCAGTAGTTAGGACCCAGTTATATAAAGTACCAGTAGGTTAGGACCCACAGTTATATAACCAGTAGGTTAGGACCCAGTTTATATAATACCGGTAGGTTAGGCCCCATTTATAAAGTACCAGGTTAGGACCCGTTATATAAGACCAGTAGGAGGACCCAGTTATTAAAGTACCAGTAGGTTAGGACCCAGTTATATAAAGTACCAGTAGGTTAGGACCCAGTTTATATAAAGTACCAGTAGGTTAGGACCCAGTTGTATAAAGTACCAGTAGGTTAGGACCCAGTTGTATAAAGTACCAGTAGGTTAGGACCCAGTTATATAAAGTACCAGTAGGATAGGACCCGGTTATATAAAGTACCAGTAGGATGGACCCAGTTATATAAAGTACCAGTAGGTTAGGACCCGGTTATATAAAGTACCAGTAGGTTAGGACCCGGTTATATAAAGTACCAGTAGGATAGGACCCAGTTATATAAAGTACCAGTAGGTTAGGACCCGGTTATATAAAGCACCAGTAGGATAGGACCTGGTTATATAAAGTACCAGTAGGTTAGGACCCAGTTGAATAAAGTACCAGTAGGTTAGGACCCGGTTATATAATGTTAGTATTAGTAAATGTAACTGTTAGTTAATGTTAGTAAATGTTAGTTAGTGTTAATATTAGTAAATGTAACTGTTAGTTAATGTTAGTTAGTGTTAGTGTTAATATTAGTAAATGTAACTGTTAGTTAATGTTAGTAACTGTTAGTTAATGTAGTTAATGTTAGTAAATGTTAGTTAATGTTAGTTAATGTTAGTAAATGTTAGTTAATGTTAGTTAATATTAGTTAATGTTAGTATTAGTAAATGTAACTGTTAGTTAATGTTAGTTAATGTTAGTCAATGTTAGTAACTGTTAGTTAATGTTAGTAAATGTTAGTTAATGTTAGTAAATGTTAGTAAATGTTAGTTAATGTTAGTAAATGTTAGTTAATCTTAGTAAATGTTAGTTAATGTTTGTAAATGTTAGTTAATGTTAGTTAATGTTAGTTAGTGTTAGTATTAGTAAATGTAACTGTTAGTTAATGTTAGTTAGTGTTAGTATTAGTAAATGTAACTGTTAGTAAATGTTAGTAAATGTTGTTATGTTAGTAATGTTAGTAAATGTTAGTTATGTTAGTTAGTGTTAGTGTTAGTATTAGTAAATGTAACTGTTAGTTAGTGTTATTGTTGTATTAGTAAATGTAACTGTTAGTTATGTTAGTTAATGTTAGTAAATGTTAGTTAATTTTAGTAAATGTTGTTAATGTTGTAAATGTTAGTTAAGGTTAGTTAATGTTAGTTAGTGTTAGTATTAGTAATGTACCTGTTGTTATGTTGTTAGTGATATTGTAGTATTGTAAATGTAACTGTTAGTTATGTTGTTAGTGTTAGTGTTAGTAAATGTAACTGTTAGTTAATGTTGTTAGTGTTAGTGTTGTATTATAAATGTAACTGTTGTTTGTTTAGTTAGTGTTAGTGGTAGTATTAGTAAATGTAACTGTTAGTTAATGTTAGTTAATGTTAGTTAATGTTAGTTAATGTTAGTAAATGTTAGTAAATGTTAGTTAATGTTAGTTAATGTTAGTTACTGTTAGTTAATGTTAGTAAGTGTTAGTATTAGTGAATGTAACTGTGTTTAATGTAGTAAATGTTAGTTAATGTTAGTTAGTGGTTAGTATTAGTAAATGTAACTCTTAGTTAATGTTAGTTGTGTTATATTAATGTTAGTAAGTAATGTTAGTTAGTTAGTGTTATTATTAGTAAATGTAACTGTTAGTTAATGTTAGTTAGTGTTAGTATTAGTAATGTATGTTAGTTAATGTTAGTTAATGTTAGTTAATGTAGTTAATTTAGTAATGTTATTAGGTTTAGTTATTGTAGTTAGTATTAGTGAATGTAACTGTTAGTTAATGTTAGTTAATGTTAGTTAGTGTTAGTATTAGTGAATGTAACTGTTAGTTAATGTTAGTGTTAGTATTAGTAAATGTAACTGTTAGTTAATGTTAGTTAGTGTTAGTATTAGTAAATGTAACTGTTAGTTAATGTTAGTTAGTGTTAGTAGTAGTAAATGTAACTGTTAGTTAATGTTAGTTAGTGTTAGTATTAGTGAATGTAACTGTTAGTTAATGTTAGTTAGTGTTGTATTAGTGAATGTAACTGTTAGTTAATGTTAGTTAGTGTTAGTATTAGTAAATGTAACTGTTAGTTAATGTTAGTTAGTGTTAGTATTAGTGAATGTAACTGTTAGTTTAATGTTAGTTAGTGTTAGTATTTAGTAAATGGTAACTGTTAGTTAATGTTAGTTAGTTATATTAGTAAATGTAACTGTTAGTTATTTATGTGTTAGTAGTGTAGTAAATGTAACTGTTAGTTAATGTTAGTTAGTGTTAGTATTAGTGAATGTAACTGTTAGTTAATGTTAGTTAGTGTTGTATTAGTAGTTAACTGTTGTAGTTTAATGTTAGTTAGTGTTAGTATAGTGAATGTACTGTTAGTTAATGTTATTTAGTGTTGTTTAGTAAATGTAACTGTTAGTTAATGTTAGTTAGTGTTAGTATTAGTGAATGTAACTGTTAGTTAGTGTTAGTTAGTGTTAGTATTATGAAATGTAACGTTAGTTAATGTTAGTTGTGTTAGTATTAGTAAAATGTAACTGTTAGTTACTGTTAGTGTGTATTAGTAAATGTAACTGTTAGTTAATGTTAGTTAGTGTTAGTATAGTAAATGTAACTGTTAGTTAATGTTAGTTAGTGTTAGTAGTGTTAGTATTAGTGAATGTAACTGTATTAATTTATGTTAGTTAGTTAGTTAGTTAGTGTTAGTATATGTAATGAGTAATGTAACTGTTATTATGTTTAGTGTTAGTATAGTAAATGTAACTGTTAGTTATGTTTTAGTGTTTAGTTAGTGTTAGTATTAGTGATGTAACTGTTAGTTAATGTTGTTAGTGTTAGTTAGTAGTAATTAGTAATGTAACTGTTAGTTAATGTTAGTGTTTATTGTAAATGTAACTGTTAGTTAATGTTAGTTAGTGTTAGTATTAGTAAATGTAACTGTTAGTTAATGTTAGTTAGTGTTAGTTAGAGTAAATGTAACTGTTAGTTAATGTTAGTTAGTGTTAGTATTAGTAATGTAACTGTTTAGTTAATGTTGTTAGTGTTAGTTAGTGTTAGTATTAGTGAATGTAATGTTTGTTGTGTTATGTATTGTGTGGTTTTAACATGTTGTTAGTTAATGTTAGTTCGTGTTTAGTATGTTGTTTTGATGTCCTTGTTTGTTGTTGTTTTGTTGTGTTTTGGGTTGGGGTTTTTTCGTTGTTGTTGCTGTGTTGTTTTGTTTTCGTTGTTTGTTGTGTGTTGTTGTTTTTGTTGTTTTTTGTTGGTACTGTTTCGTGTTTGTTATGTTGTTCCTGTTTGTTGTGTGTTTAGTAGTAACTGTTAGTTAATGTTAGTTAGTGTTAGTTTAGTAAATGTAACTGTTAGTTAATGTTAGTGTTAGTATTAGTAAATGTAACTGTTAGTTAATGTTAGTGTTAGTATTAGTAAATGTAACTGTTAGTTAATGTTAGTGTTAGTATTAGTAAATGTAACTGTTAGTTAATGTTAGTTAGTGTTAGTTAGTGTTAGTATTAGTGAATGGTAACTGTTAGTTAATGTTAGTTAATGTTAGTTAGTGTAGTTGTGTTTTAAAGTGACTGTTGTTTTTTTGTTGTGTTGTTTGTTGTCTGTTAGTTAATGTTGTTGTGTTAGTTCGTGTTAGTATTAGTGAATGTAACTGTTAGTTATGTGTTAGGTTGTTCGTGTTGTTGATGTATGTTTGTTTTGTTAGTATTGTGATGTAACTGTTAGTTAATGTTAGTTAGTGTTAGTATTAGTAATGTAACTGTTAGTTAATGTTAGTTAGTGTTAGATTAGTAAATGTAACTGTAGTTATGTTAGTTAGTGTTAGTATTAGTAAATGTAACTGTTTAGTTAGTGTTAGTTAGTGTTAGATTAGTGAATGTAACTGTTGTTATGTTAGTGTTAGTATTAGTAAATGTAACTGTTAGTTAATGTTAGTTAGTGTTAGTTAGTGTTAGTATTAGTGAATGTAACTGTTAGTTAATGTTAGTTAGTGTTAGTTAGTGTTAGTATTAGTGAATGTAACTGTTAGTTAATGTTAGTGTTAGTATTAGTAAATGTAACTGTTAGTTAATGTTATAGTGTTGTATAGTAATGTAACTGTTAGTTAATGTTAGTTAGTGTTAGCAATTAGTAAATGTAACTGTTAGTTAATGTTAGTTAGTGTTAGTATTAGTGAATGTAACTGTTAGTTAATGTTAGTTAGTGTTAGTTAGTGTTAGTATTAGTGAATGTAACTGTTAGTTAATGTTAGTGTTAGTATTAGTAAATGTAACTGTTAGTTAATGTTTAGTTAGTGTTAGTATTAGTAAATGTACTGTTTTATGTTAGTTATGTTAGTATTAGTAAATGTAACTGTTAGTTAATGTTAGTTAGTGGTAGTATAGTGAATGTAAACTGTTAGTTAATGTTAGTTAGTGTTAGTATTAGTAATGTAACTGTTAGTTAATGTTAGTTAGTGTTAGTATTAGTAATGTAACTGTAGTTATGTTATTAGTGTTGTATTAGTAAATGTAACTGTTTAGTTAGTGTTAGTTTGTGTTAGTAGTAGTAAATGTAACTGTTATGTTAATGTTAGTTAGTGTTAGTATTAGTGAATGTAACTGTTAGTGTTATGTTAGTTTAGTGTGAGTATTAGTGAATGTAACTGTTAGTTAATGTTAGTTAGTGTTAGTTTAGTGAATGTGTAACTGTTAGTTACTGTTAGTTAGTTTGTATTATAATGTAACTGTTAGTTATGTTAGTTATTGTTAGTATTAGTTGAATGTAACTGTTAGTTAATGTTAGTTTAGTGTTAGTATTAGTGAATGTAACTGTTAGTTAATGTTAGTTAGTGTATTAGTAAATGTAACTGTTAGTTATGGTAGTGTTAGTATTAGTAAATGTACTGTTAGTTAATGTTAGTTTAGTGTTAGTATTAGTAATGTTAACTGTTAGTTAATGTTAGTTAGTGTTGTTAGTGTTAGTTATGAATGTAACTGTTAGTTAAGTTAGTTAATGTTATTTTTAGTGTTAGTTAGTGTTATATTAGTAATGTAACTGTTAGTTAATGTTAGTTGTAGTATTAGTAAATGTAACGTTAGTTAAGGTTAGTTAGTTGTTAGTTAGTGTTAGTATTAGTGAATGTAACTGTTAGTTAATGTTAGTTAGTGTTAGTTATGTTAGTGGAATGTAACTGTTAGTAGTTAATTTAGTGTTAGTATTAGTAATGTAACTGTTAGTTAATGTTAGTTAGTGTTAGTATTAGTAAATGTAACTGTAGTTAATGTTAGTTAGTGTTAGATTAGTAAATGTACTGTTAGTTAGTTTTAGTGTAGTTATTAGTAATGACTGTTAGTTATGTAGTGTGTTAGTATTTAGAATGTAACTGTTAGTTAATGTTAGTGTTAGTATTAGTAAATGTAACTGTTAGTTAATGTTAGTTAGTGTTAGTAGTAGTAAATGTAACTGTTAGTTTATGTTAGTTAGTGTTAGCATTAGTAAATGTAACTGTTAGTTAATGTTAGTTAGTGTTAGTATTAGTAAATGTAACTGTTAGTTAATGTTAGTTAGTGTTAGTTAATGTTAGTTAATGTTAGTTAGTGTTAGTATTAGTGAATGTAACTGTTAGTTAATGTTAGTTAGTGTTAGTATTAGTAAATGTAACTGTTAGTTAATGTTAGTATTAGTATTAGTAAATGTAACTGTTAGTTAATGTTAGTTAGTGTTAGTATTAGTAAATGTAACTGTTAGTTAATGTTAGTTAGTGTTAGTATTAGTAAATGTAACTGTTAGTTAATTGTTAGTTAGTGTTAGTATTAGTGAATGTAACTGTTAGTTAATGTTAGTAGTGTTAGTATGTGATGTAACTGTTAGTTAATGTTAGTTAGTGTTAGTAGTAGTAATGTAACTGTTAGTCTGTTAGTTAGTGTTAGTATTAGTAAATGTAACTGTTAGTTAATGTTAGTTAGTGTTAGTATTAGTAAATGTAACTGTTAGTTAATGTTAGTTAGTGTTAGTATTAGTGAATGTAACTGTTAGTTAATGTTAGTTAGTGTTAGTATTAGTGAAGTGAACTGTTAGTTAATGTTAGTAAAGTTAGTTAGTGTAGTGAATGTAACTGTTAGTTAATGTTAGTTAATGTTAGTTAGTGTTAGTGAATGTAACTGTTAGTTAATGTTAGTTAGTTTAGTATTAGTAAATGTACTGTTAGTTAATGTTAGTTAGTGTTAGTATTAGTAAATGTAACTGTTAGTTAATGTTAGTTAGTGTTAGTATTAGTGAATGTAACTGTTAGTTAATGTTAGTAAATGTTAGTACACATGAAAAATATTCACAATATTTACATTAATATTTTTATTTATTAAAATTTACTTTTTTAATATAAATTTGCAGATGAGGAATCTATTTCTGCCGGTGATGCAGAGGATGGTGGTTCACCAAGGCCACAGTTGCAGCCTCCAGTCTCCTTCCCTTCCCCTCCACCCCCACCCCCACCGCCAGCACCAGCACCGCTGGAAGAATTGAATAGGAGTCTGAGGCGCATGGAGAGCGCATGAGAGGCACATGCTTTCCATGCACAAAGACATTCGGCGCATTAAGCGCGAGATTTTAATAGGAAAACATAAATAGGTTGCAGGTGAGTTATGTTTAATGTTTGTTATTATTATTATTATTATTATTATTATTAATATATTATTATTATTATATTTATTATTATTATTATTATTATTATTATTACTAATTATTCTTCTTCCCTTATTCTTACTCTTCTCCTCTTTTCTTCTTCCTCTCCTCCTCCTCCTCCCTCTCTCCTCCTCCTTCTTCTTCTTCTTCTTTCTTCTTCTTCTTCTTCTTCTTCTTCTTCCTATGTCGTCTTCTTCTTCTTCCTCTTAACTTCTCCTCCTTCTCCTTTCTCTTTTATTCTTCTTCTTCTTCTATTCTTCTTCTTCTTCTTCCTATTCTTCTTCTTCATCTTCTTCTTCCCTTCTTCTTCTCTTCCTCTGTTCTTCCCTCCTTCTTCCTTCTCCTTCTTTCTTCTCTTCACTTCTTCTTCTTCTTTTCTCTTTATTTACTTCTTCTGACCTACTTCTTATTCACTCTGCTTCTTCCTCTTCCTTCTTCCCTTTTCTATCTTCTTCTTCTTTTCTTCTTCTCCTCTTCTTCCACTCTGCTTCCTCTTCATTCTTCATTACGCTATTCTTCTTCCTCTTCTTCTTCTTCTTCCTCTGGTTCTTCCTCTTCTTTCTTCTTCTTCTTCTTGCCTTCTTCTGCTTCTTCCTCATCCTCTTCTTCTTTTCCTTGATTCTTCCTCATTACTTCTTCCTCTTCTTCTTCCTCTTGTTCTTCCTCTTCTTTCTTCTGCTCATTCTTCTCTCTGTATTCTTCTTCCCTCTGCTCTTCTTCCTTCTCTTACTCTTTTATTCTCTTCTTCTTCGTCTCCTCTTGTTTCTTCCTCTTCTTCTTCTTCTTCTTCTTTCTCCCTTCTTCCTCTTCTATCTCTTCTTCTTCTTCTCTTCCTCTTCCTCTTCTTTCCTTCCTCTCTCTTCTCCTCTTCTCGGCGTCTTCTTTTCCCTTTCGTCTTCCTTCCTCTTCTTCCTCTTCTTCTTCCTCTATCTTCTCTTCTTCCTCTTGTTCTTCCTCTTGTTCTTCTTCTGCTTCTTCTCTTCTATCTTCTTAGTCTTATTCTTCTTCTTATCTTTCTTCTTCATCATCCCCCCCTCTTCCCCCCGCGTCCCCGGTGCTTCCCCTTCCTCCATACCCGTTCCCTCCCCCCCTCTGTGTGTTTTATCTTTACAAATGACATTGACTACAAACATAATTATTTAGGCTTTTCCCATACCCCATTGGCTTCTCTCCCCCAGAGTATGCTTCATGCAAGGGAAAGCAGGGAAGGAGATAGAGTTTGTAGGAACAGCACCATTGAGTAGCAGTAGATTCACTGCAATTGGACAACATTATTGCGGAGTCAGGCAGGCTTGGCCCCACCAGACAGACCCCATACCCCATTGGCTTCTCTCCCTCAGAGTATGCTTCGTGCAAGGGAAAGCGGGGAAGGGGATACGCTTCATGAAAAGATCCTTATGAGCTGTTGAGTATGACATGGTCAGAGTAGGTGCTCAACCCAAGTATGAGCTATAAAATAATCCCTTTATTGTGCAGCATTGGGAATAACATCAAGTGCTGATAAAAACATTTAAAAGCATATATACAAACACATATGTGGACTCCAAGTACTAACAATAGTCACCAGTATCTCTCTTGCCAAACAAATATATTCTAATAGTAATATTTGAAGCTAAGCCCCATATACTCATCTGTCTGTAAGTCACAGTCATAGGTCACCATGGGACATCCCAGCATTAGTGAAGGCAGAGAGAAGTCAAGTAATAATAGTAGCGTGCACTGGAAACACATTAGAACAGGCAGTAGAGGACGCTGAACGCATTTCGCAACTTCAGCTTTCTCAGACGCTGCTGATACAGGGGTGTACGGTCATATTTAAAGGATACGGGGGATTTTCTTCAAAAATGAAGGTGGACAACTGGAATAATGTATGGTTAGTCACCTTGGATGTATCCTCATTGTACACCTCCATTCCACATATGGAGGGGATAAGAGCAGTAGAACAAAGGTTGAGACAATGTGATATATATATTATTCTACACAGATTGAATTCTTTAAACATTGTATGGAAATTATACTTTTTGAGAATTATTTCTCTTTTGATGGCAGGTTTTACAAACAGTTAAGAGGGACTGCCATGGGATCCAATGTGGCCCCAGCATATGCTAATGCCTTTATGGCTTGGCTTGAGGAGGACGTCATCTATACTTTACCATCTTTCACCAGACATTGCTCGTCTTGGTGGCGTTATATAGATGATGTCTTCCTACTATGGCGGGGCCACATTGGATCTTTGTTGAGCTTCCATGAGGAGCTTAACAATGTACATGACAGTATCAAGTACACATTGCACTATGATAGGAACAAGATCTGTTTTTTGGATGTGTTGGTGGTATTAGATGGGAGTGTAACAACTGAACTATATACTAAGGAAACTGACAGAAACCAACTATTATTTTATCAGAGTTTCCACCCCCCACTTGTACGGAGGGCTATCCATGTGGGGCAATTCTCTAGGGTATACAACATAGTGAGTGAACCCAAAACCCGATGTTCTCAGTTGGGAGATATGGTGAAGAAATTTCAACGTAGAGGTTACCCTAAACATGTTTTGAGTTAAGAATAAACCTCAAGTTAAAAATAAGTTGTCTAAAACTAGTCGTATTCCATTGGTAATGGAGTATGGGATTGGGAGTTAGCGAATTGGACAAATAGTAAGGAAGAATTGGCATATATTAAGTAAAGCATATCCAGGGGTTCGAGAATTTCTGGAACCTCCACTGATATCATAAAGAAGAGGCAAGACAGTGGGAAACAAGTTGGTGCGGTCGGCGTTTCGCGCTGAGAAACCGCGGAGAGAGACATTTTTGGGATCTAAAAGACAGGGTATGTACCCTTGTTTGCACTGTACTCAATGTACATGTGTACACAGGGTGACACAGTTTGTAGACCCACATTCTTCCCGCATATTTGAGATTAGAGGGTACCACACATGCGACACGAAATTTGTCATGTACGTGTTGTGATGTCCATGTAACCTGTTGTATGTGGGCGAGACCACTCAGATGGTTAAGTCTCGCATATCCCAGCACCGTTCTAGTATGACCTGCTTCTACTAAACACTTTGTAGAAGCAGGTCATAGTGATCAAGAACTACGATTCAAGGTGCTGGAAATGGTGCCTACCCCAGTTAGATTAAAACAACGGGAGGTCTGGTGGGTCAAGAAATTGAATACATTGGCACCGTCTGGTCTAAACAAAGATTTATATTTGTTCTTGTAGATCCATATCCGCCCTTCTAAAAGCAAGTGGATTTAGATGCGGTTGGGGTTCTAAATGGATTATTGAATGGTCTTTAACTTTAACATATATTGGAATGTAAATTTATATGTAATTATATATAATATGACCTATATGTCGCTGTCTCTAGTTATGTGTCCTTCAGAGAAGGGTTAAAAAAGGATTGGTGTAATGATTGGTCTATTTGGAATATGTCACTTCCTGTTGGTGTGATTAAATATGGAGGATGTCACTGTTAATGTTATGTCTGTTTTTCTGAGCCTGAAGAAGGGAGCATATGGATGTCGAAACGTCGCTCAGTTTGGTAATGTAGACCTATTAAAACTAATGCTATTGAACTCTAGTGTCCTGAGTGCTGCCTTTACGATGTGCATATATATATATATATATACACACATACACACACACAAATGACCAAGCAACAAAATGACACAGAGGACAAAACACACAGTAACACACACAGAGGCAAACAAATAAACAGAATTTTTTTTTTTGCACTAAAAGCACAAATATGACACAGACACAACTTACAGCAAACAGCAGATCAGACAGCAAAAGCTGCTAAAGGCAGCACTGTCAGCTACACAAAACACACAGACACTGACACACAGATACAGAAACAAACAAAAACACAGGACACCTCGACCTCTAAAAGGTCTAACACAAAATTTGTCCAAAGGACTTACAGGGGGGTTAGTCCTTAAAAGGACTTTTGGGTCTCACAAGGAAGGTTAGATACCTGCTCCGGGTGGGGAAGTAGATTGCTCCGGGTGGGGAAGTAGATACCTGCTCCGGGTGGGGAAGTAGATGGTCTGATGAATCCCTGGAATTCTTGAATAGTAAGAATACTTCATTTATGGCTTTAGGGGGCAGTGGGTATGTGTGTCCCTGAGGAGCCATGGTACCAGGGAGAAGATCAATGGGACAATCATAGGAATGGTGTGTTGGTAGTTTCTCTGCCCATTTTATACAAACGACATCAGAGAATTCATCGTACCAGGAAGAATTCCCACAGATTTAATTTACAATGACCTACCCAATAGAAGCCTAGCGCACACCCCATTCAATTTGCTTACATGTTTATTCCCTCTGTGCTGCTGCTTTAAAAGCCCGCCACTCTCTCAGGATAAATAAAAGCAAATGGTTCAATAACGTGGCCACATTATTTTAAGCCCAGCCACCACTTCAAGGTTTGCATTTCAGCTGGGTCCTACGCTATCAGTACCTTTATGACCTGACAGACCTTGCTGCGCTGTGGCTTCCTTGGGACGAACTCTCCTGCTATGAGTATTTTACTCACCTGAGCACCTGACCTTAACCTGGGTGGAGTATTTTACAATTAATGGAGGAACAATGACCAGGGGAGGTAATGAGGCATTAGACAAAACAAAGACTTGCAGACATAAGTTGATTATTTGACCGGTGTATGAGAGGGTGGTGTAACCAGAGCCATGGAAGTCTAAAGATGACTGAAACAGATGGACTGTGCATCACTAGAAATAATAATAAAGAAACATTCTTGATGAAGTATCCTTACATGCAGTAAGACTTCAAAGGTAGACTTGGAGATTTATTCTGAGGCCCAATGGCTAGAACTTGAAGAGGAGGAAACCCAATTGAGGTACAATTAGTAGGAGTTAAAGGTTATAGTTGCAGGAAGAAAAGTTTGAGCGGTTCCCATCTGGAAGGCGACTTCAGGTTACCTAGAACAAACTCCTTCTAAGGTCATGGAGTTTCTAGACTTCAGGGGACAGATTAGGGCAAAGTGGCCTTGTCCACCACAATAAAGACAAAACCCATTAGTATGGGTATGTGACTTTTCCTGGGAGGACAATTGGGTTCCGCCAATTTGCATAGGCTCCTCCACAGAAGAAATAGCTGTGGACTTTTCTGTCTGTCATTCTGTTATGTGATTGTGCTGAGTAACCAGACATTCAGTTAAACAGAACTTTATTAATGAGTCTAAAATAACATGCGGTCTCAGCACCAGAGCTTATACAACACTAGTAACTTATACCTCCTGTTACATCACTAGCCACTTATACCTCCTGTTACATCACTAGCCACTTATACCTCCTGTTACATCACTAGCCACTTATACCTAGCCACTTATACCCCCTGTTACATCACTAGCCACTTATACCTCCTGTTGCATCACTAGCCACTTATACCCCCCTGTTACATCACTAGCCCCTTATACCTCCTGTTACATCACTAGCCACTTTACCCCCTGTTACATCACTAGCCATGAAATGAATGAGACCATATATTTGCACTGATCTACCACTTGGTTGTAAAAAAGCCCCAGTCCTCTCCTGGATATAGGTGCCCTGATGTAGGTTTCCTGATGATGGTCCAGTAATGTTCGAAATGTATTGATTTGTGTTTGTACAATACATATTCGTACTGTCTGTGGATTACTATTCATTTAATGCAAGTCTTTTAACCAATATTAATGTATATAGACTGTGACAGTAATATCTTTTCAGTAGAGACGGTGACAGTAATACCTGTTCAGTAGAGACAAGCGTTGACAGGAAACTATCAGTAGAGACGTGGTTGACAGTAATACCTGTTCAGTTAGACGTGTACCGCTAATATCGTCAGTAGAGACCGGTGACAGTAATATCTGTTCAGTAGGACGGTGACAGTAATATCTGTTCAGTAGAGACGGTGACAGTAATATCGTTCAGTAGAGACGGGTATGTATCTGTCAGTAATATCTGTTCAGTAGAGACGGTGACAGTAAATATGTCAGTAGAGACGGTGTTTTCATATGTGTCAGTAATATCATGTTCAGTAGAGACGGTGACAGTAATATCTGTTCAGTAGAGACGACGGTTGACAGTAATTCTGCTTCAGTAGAGACGGTGACAGTAATATCTGTTCAGTAGAGACGGTAACAGTAATATCTGTTCAGTAGAGACGGTGACAGTAATACCTGTTCAGTAGAGACGGTGACAGTAATACCTGTTCAGTAGAGACGGTGACAGTAATACCTGTTCAGTAGAGATGGTGACAGTAATACCTGTTCAGTAGAGACAGTGACAGTAATATCTGTTCAGTAGAGACAGTGACAGTAATAGAGATCCCAGGTGTATGTGTCTATATTCAGTTTATTGTACAGATCCTGTCTCTGGTCTCTATATAATGATGGTTGGATTATCCAGCTCCCTAACACTGATCTACAGATGAAGACAAATACTCTATACTATGTGTCTCTCTGTACCACTGACTGCTGGGGAAACTGCCTTAGCATCTTCCTTGTATTAGGATACATTGTCATCTATAGGGGAGCAATGCTAAGAGCTTCAACTGTATCTAATCCTATCAAGGTGCTGATATATCTAATTGTCCTGTGTGTGGGACCCTGTACATCTACATCTCACAGTCACACCAACAATCCTGCCTGTCACCTGAATATCTCTAAGTGTCTGATAGAATATGAGTATCTACAAGATGGAGAGATTATGCTTGGTGGAGTGATGTTGGGACGTGAACTGCAATACCATACACCCAATGGAATGTTTGTTAACAAAATCACTGCATGTTTGGGGTAAGTCACAACTCCTAGATAATCACCGCTAGTTGTTAGTCCATCACTGATTCACATAAATGTTGTTATTATTAATTATTATATATTATGGATTTATATAGCGCCAACATCTTCCGTGACGCTTTACAATTACATAGTCATACATTACATACAGGGTAATACATGTGCTACAAAGTCATACATAATACATATACCGGTAATACAGATAGGGTGAGATATATGAAGGGCTGTGTTGGATAGTGCTTTATAGGATAGGGTGAGATATATGGAGGGTTGTGTTGGATAGTGCTTTATAGGATAGGGTGAGATATATGTAGGGCTGTGTTGGATAGTGCTTTATAGGATAGGGTGAGATATATGGATGGGCTGTGTTGGATAGCGCTTTATAGGATAGGGTGAGATATATGGAGCCGATAACGCCGTAACGCTTCCGCGGATTCCTTAGCTAGAAGATAGCACACTTCTCCTATATGCCCCGCACGTCTGTACCGAATTTCATGTCTCTAGCTCAAAAACTGTGGGAGGAGATACAGTCCAAAAAAGCGGAAGAAGAAAACGGAAGAAGAAGAAATAGAAAGAACAGGAATTTGTCTTTTTCAAGCCAAATTAATAAGGTCCATATTTTGATAAACACGTTTGCTCGCTTTAAAACCATATATGTGAAAGCAAAAAAACAAAACAAAAAAGAAAAACTAACCATAGTTAGAGGCAGGTTAATGTGTCATGGTCACTTAGTGTGTACAGATAAGAAATTAGAGTGTAACCATTGGTCAGTTAGTTTGGTTTGAACAAATAAAGTACAGTCTATTACATTTCTTTCATGGAACTTTCTTGTAATAAAAGTAAAATATTAAATCTTTATCAAAAAAACAGAAATAATGGAACGTTCTTGTAATAAATTATAGTAAAATATTTAACATTTGTCAAATAGTTTAAGAGTAACAGGGAACGCTTTCGTTTTATTACCAAACAGGTAAAGACTTGTGAAATAATAATAGTGTATTGTTTCACCAGGTTGGATTTTATGATAAAGTTTAATAGCGTTGGTTCACCCGCCATAAGGCTCGGTACACACCAGCAGATATTTTTATCATAGCACTTTCGGTCACACCTCGATGGTTCGTCCGGATTGGTCGAACAGATGATCGGACGTGTTGGTAAATTCTGATCGATCTTGTGATTCCCTATGGGACCGCACGATCAATCGTTCGTGGGTCACGGCAAATTCCAAAAATGCGGACATTTAGCTGAGCGAGCGACCGAGCTTGCAGCGAGCGCTCAGTAGGGACAAATAGTCCCTTTGTGTGTTCTCAGCCTTAAGTGCATCACGGGGGTCCAATGGTGATGGAAGAAAGTCTTTGACACCATCATCTCTTATTATTTCTGCCCATTCATGCTCCCACGTAATACGGATTGAAAATCCAGATCTCTGCAGGTAGCTTTTCTTAAATAAGAATGCGTGATATAGCTGCCCGTATGTTGAATTAGTAACGTCATTCTCATTATAACATACAGGACAACTGTGGTAGATACATCCCTGAAATTTAAAGGCTATGTGGGCACCATTAACAAAAGCATAGTTAATGCATGTTGTATACTGATCCCATCTGTACTTTCAACATACACAAGCCACTGTGTAGCCAGTGTGGAAATCCATTTCTGGGTTTTGTAATAATTATCAGCGGAGACAATGGCTATGGTGAAACTTAAACCTGTCCATTGCCATGCAGACAGAGGTCAGCGTAATAAGAAAGGGGTCAATACATTTAGTGGCTGTTCTATATTTCTTTTCAAGCCATAATGGTGTCTCTGTAACACTCACACACCCTCCATAACACCTACACATCCTGTATACAGCCTTATGTGTTTCATACCACGCCAGGAAACCTTTTTTCTCTGCAGACATCATATAATCAACCCTATAATAATGCTGGGCAGGTATGGGCCCTATATAGTTTTCTTCTGTATTAAAGAAATGCGGGAAATGACCTTTAGCCCCAGAAAAGCCCATAGCTTCTCTCATTGTACTGGGCTTCATAGGCGTAAAATTCAAAGAGTCTATGAACCTCATTTTCAGACACATTAACTGACGTCCTTGGTTTACAATATTAATTATTCATTTTTCCTTGACCAGTTCCTGTACAACAAAATAAACATCACACCGACCTCATTATGTGCAATGAAAGTGTAACCTGAAGATTTACCGCTGGTAAAAAAGCCGACACAGTCTTGCACACACACGTTTTTCTGTTGAATTCCCAGGAATTCCCTGGACCGTACAGAGTTGTAGCGTAAATATAGTTGGGGATGTGTACAGTGTACCTGTCTCCTACATGCACTCAATGTCATAGAAAATTTATTTTTCAGTCATATGTTTAGGTTTGTATGGCTGCATGTAACAGATATGTGCATCAAATTTGTCAACACGGCCCCCACAAACGCTACAATTCAGTCCATTACACTTATTATTTTTTATTATTATTATTGTGGATTTATATAGCGCCAACATCTTCCGTAGCGCTTTACAATTCCATGTATACATTCACATCAGGCCCTGCCCCGAAGAGCTTACAATCTAGTTTATTATTATTATTGTGGATTTATATAGCGATAACATCTTCCATAGCGCTTTACAATTACATGTATACATTCACATCAGGCCCTGCCCCGAAGAGCTTACAATCTAGTTATTTATTATTATTGTGGATTTATATAGCGCCAACATCTTCCATAGCGCTTTACAATTACATGTATACATTCACATCAGGCCCTGCCCCGAAGAGCTTACAATCTAGTTTATTATTATTGTGGATTTATATAGCGATAACATCTTCCGTAGCGCTTTACAATTACATGTATACATTCACATTAGGCCCTGCCCCGAAGAGCTTACAATCTAATCACATTTATAGGACACATACAACCTATCAGTATGTCTTTATGAGTGTGGAGGAAACCCACGCAAGCACGGGGAGAACATACAAACTCCTTGCAGATGTGTCCAAGGGTGGAATCGAACTCAGCGCTGCAAGGGATCAGTGCTAACCACTGAGCCACCGTGCTGCCCACTTATGTTTATCTGTACGACCTACATACCTGAAACAAGAATTGCAAAAATTTTTTTTACACAAAATGCTTCATCACGTTCTGCTAATTGTCTATGTAAAACGACGCACTCATCAGAGCCACAAAACAAACGACATTGCGGACACCTGGGTTGTTCACCACCTGTTTCTATACAGTCGGATCTGTGACAGAGCGACATCTCTCACAGAAATAAGAACCGGCGATAAAACCTTCCACGTAATAAAGTTCATGGTACAGAATACAGACAATCTTATCCTTAGAGGGGGCTCCTGTATGGTAATTTTGCCATTTGCCCCTGTTGTGGTACAAACCCTTTATTGTAATGTTTAAATAACTGTGTCACTGTGTAACCTCTCTAACTAGACCGAGTCTCTTACACCATCATGTAAAGCAGCGTACACGTTTGCCGCAAGGCACAAATTGTTGTTGTAATTGTTAAAGTCGTACAAATGCTTCTTTTTACGCTTTATAATCCGGCTATAGGCAACGGATCTCAATCGCCTTTTAGATCCGCCGTGCCGGTTTCTGATAACAAGTTTGAGAGAATTTCCCACTATACATTTCACACGGCTCTGTAAAGCCTTTGCAATAGTTTATAAATGTCTCGATGAAAAAAACGGAATCAAATGTTTCGCCACCGTCAAGTCTCAACTGTACAAAGTCCCCTGGGGTTGTGTCCGGTAAAATCCGATCCAATAATGTTTGTATGGAGCCATGCACCGCATCAACAACCCCAACAAAAGCGTGATTAATAGATTAATAAATCTGAAGTGTTCTATGTACATGGTACCATTCAAATTTACCGAGTCATTGACGTGCTATACAGCCCCATATGTAGCGTTTGTGTGGCTAGAAGTCATTTCAGATTGTGGATTGTCATTATTGTCAGGTTGTGGCGTGTGCGGTGATCTAGATGGTGTAACTGCTTGGATAAAGCAGCGCCTTCTTTTCTTCCTAGCGCTTGAAGAACGTTTTGACATGTAAAAGATCTGTGTAGCGTGTTTTCACTTTTTAGATCTCCTGCTAAAGGCCAAGTTGTATCTTTTTTTCACTGTCTTGTGTAAGATTGCTGTGTTTTATCTTTTGTCCTGGGAATTTAAAAGATTAACATTAGAATTTAAACAGACGAAGTGGAAACATTAACATAAAAGATGAAAATGTGCTTTGTTCGGACTTAGTTGCTTTAGTTCCTTTGGGAATCTGAATTGATTGACAGGTCGCTGGTGTTGTCAGGTCTATAGGTGTAGGTGTAGTGATGGTTGCCGTTGATAGTGTAGCTGTCTGAGTCTCATATGCACTTTCCATTGCCGAGGCATCTAAAATATTAATAAAATAACCGGTGTGACTGTATTCACTGTTATCAGTGTGACTGTATTCGCTGTTAGTGTGACTGTATTCACTGTTATCGGTGTGTGACTATTCACTGTTATCGGTGTGTGAGCTGTATTCACTGTATCGGTGTGACTGTATTCACTGTTATCGTGTGACTGTATTCACTGTTATCGGTGTGACTGTATTCACTGTTATCGGTGTGTGACTGTATTCAGCTGTTATTGGTGTGACTGTATTCGCGTTATTGGTGTGACTGTATTCGCTGTTATGGTGTGACTGATTACACTGTTATTGGTGTGACTGTATTCACTGTTATTGGTGTGACTGTATTCACTGTTATTGGTGTGACTGTATTCGCTGTTATTGGTGTGACTGTATTCGCTGTTATCGGTGTGACTGTATTCACTGTTACTTTGGTGTGACTGTATTCGCTGTTATGGTGTGACTGTATTCGCTGTTATTGGTGTGACTGTATTCGCTGTTATGGTGTGACTGTATTCGCTGTTATCGTGTGTGACTGTATTCACTGTTATTGGTGTGACTGTATTCACTGTTATCGGTGGTGACT
The DNA here is from genome assembly GCA_019447015.1 of Hymenochirus boettgeri. Classification (NCBI taxonomy): domain Eukaryota; kingdom Metazoa; phylum Chordata; class Amphibia; order Anura; family Pipidae; genus Hymenochirus; species Hymenochirus boettgeri. The sequence goes on from JAACNH010000577.1 coordinate 162,284, forward strand.
GTATTCACTGTTATTGGTGTGACTGATTCACTGTTATCGGTGTGACTGTATTCACTGTTATTGGTGTGACTGTATTCATGTATTGGTGTGACTGTATTACTTTATCGCTGTTATTGGTGTGACTGTATTCACTGTTATTGGTGTGACTGTATTCACTGTTATTGGTGTGACTGTATTCACTGTTATCGGTGTGACTGTATTCACTGTTATCGGTGTGACTGTATTCACTTTTACGTGTGTGACTGTATTCACTGTTATCGGTGTGACTGTATTCACTGTTATGTGTGGACTGTATTCACTGTTATCGGTGTCTGATTCACTGTTATCGGTGTGACTGTATTCACTGTTATATCGGTGTGACTGTATTCACTGTTATGGTGTGACTGTATTACTGTTATCGGTGTGACTGATTCACTGTTATTGGTGTGACTGTATTCGCTGTTATGGTGTGTGCACTGTATAGACTGTTATTGGTGTGACTGTATTCGCTGTTAGTGAGTTGTTTGGACTGTATTCGCTGTTATGGTGTGACTGTATTCGCTGTTATTGGTGTGACTGTATTCGACTGTTATTGGTGTGTTATTGGTGTGGACTGTATTCACTGTTGGTGTTGAGTGTGACTGTATTCGCTGTTATTGGTGTGACTGTATCGCTGTATCGTGTGACTGTATGCACTGTATCGGTATGTACGTATTCTGTTTGGTGTGACTGTATTCGACTTTATGTGTATTGGTGTGACTGTATTCGCTGTTATTGGTGTGACTGTATTCCTTTATCGTGTGACTGTATTCACTGTATTGGTGTGACTGTAGTTCACTGTTATCGGTGTGACTGTATTCACTGTTATTGGTGTGACTGTATTCACTGTTATGGTGTTGTGACTGTATTCACTGTTATTGGTGTATGTGACTGTATCATGTTATGCTGTTATTGGTGTTTGGGGTGGACTGTATTCACTGTATTGGTTTGGCTGGGTGACTGTATTCACTGTTATGGTGTGACTGTATTCACTGTTATGGTGTGACTGTATTCACTGTTATTGGTGTGACTGTATTCACTGTTATTGGTGTGACTGTATTCGTATCGTATGGTGTGCTGTATTCATGTATGGGTGACTGTTTCCTGTTATCGGTGTGTACTGTATTCACTGTTTATGTGTGACTGTATTCACTGTTTATCGGTGTGACTGTATTCACTGTACGTTGTGTGTTGTGTGATGTTTACTGTATCGGTGTGACTGTATTCACTGTTATTGGTGTGACTGTATTCACTGTTACGGTGTGACTGATTCACTGTTATGGTGTGACTGTATTCACTGTTATTGTGTGACTGTATTCACTTATTGTTGTTGTGACTGTATTCCTGTTGGTGTGACTGTATCACTGTTATTGGTGTGACTGTATTCACTGTTATTGGTGTGACTGTATTCAATGTTATTGGTGTGACGTATCATGTTATTGTATGGTGCTGATTCCGTTTGGTGATGTATCGCTGTTATTGGTGACTGTATCGCTGTTATTGTGTATCTGTTATTGGGACTGATTCACTGTTATCGGTGTGACTGTATTCACTGTTATCGGTGTGACTGTATTCACTGTTATCGGTGTGACTGTATTCACTGTTATTGGTGTGACTGATTCACTGTTATGGTGTGACTGTATTCACTGTACGGTTTTGTAGTGTGACTGTATTCACTGTTATCGGTGGACTGTATTCGCTGTTATTGGTGTGACTGTATTCACTGTTATCGTGTGACATGTTACTGTTTGTTTGTGACTGTATTCACTGTTACGGTGTGACTGTATTCACTGTTATCGGTGTGACTGTATTCACTGTTATTGGGTGTGACTGTATTCACTGTTATGGTGTGACTGTATACGTATGTGGACGTATTCGTATTGGTGTGACTGTATTCTGACTGTTATTGGGTGACTGTATTCACTGTATTGTGTGTGACTGTATTCGCTGTTATTGGTGTGACTGTATCGTATGGTGGCTATTCATGTTATTGGTGTGACTGTATTCGCTGTTATTGGTGTGACTGTATTCACTGTTATTGGTGTGACTGTATTCACTGTTATCGGTGTGACTGTATTCACTGTTACCTGTGGTGTGACTGTATTCACTGTTATCGGTGTGACTGTATTCACTGTATTGGTGACTGTATTCACTGTTATTGGTGTGACTGTATTCACTGTTATTGGTGTGACTGTATTCACTGTTATCGCTGTTATTGGTGTGACTGTATTCACTGTTATTGGTGTGACTGTATTCGCTGTTATTGTGTTTGACTGTATTCGCTGTTGTATTGTGGTGACTGATTCGCTGTTATGGTGTGACTGTATTCACTGTTATTGGTGTGACTGTATTCACTGTTATGGTGGTTGTGACTGTATTCATGTTATCGGTGTGACTGTATTCACTGTTACGGTTTGTGACTGTATTCACTGTTATCGGTTCTTGGTTGGACTGTATTCACTGTTATTGGTGTGACGTATTCACTGTTTGGTGTGACTGTATTCACTGTTATTGGGTGACTGATTCCTGTTATTGTGTGACTGTATTCACTTTTATCGGGTGACTGTATTCACTGTATTGGTGTGGACTGATTCGCTGTTATTGGTGTGACTGTATTCGACTGTTTGTGGTGTGACTGTATTCACTGTTATTGGTGTGACTGTATTCGCTGTTATGTGTGGTGACTGTATACTGTTATTGGTTATGTCCGCTGTGACGATCAGTTATGTGTGTGACTGTATTCACTGTTATTGGTGTGACTGTATTCACTGTTATGGTGGTGGACTGTATTCGCTGTATTGGTGTGACTGTATTCCATGTTCTTGGTGTGACTGTATTACTGTTATTGGTGGACTGTATTCACTGTTATTGGTGTGACTGTTGTATTCGACTGTTATTGTGTGTGACTGTTTCACTGTTATTGTGGTGTGACTGATTCATGTTATTGTGGTGACTGTATTCACTGTTATTGGTGTGACTGTAGTCACTGTTATGGTGTGACTGTATTCGCTGTTATGGTGTGTGATGTAGTACTGTTATTGCGTGTGACTGTATTCACTGTTATGGTGTGACTGTATTCGCTGTTATGGTGGTGACTGTATTCGCTGTTACGGTGTGACTGATCAATGTTATCGCTGTTTGGTGTGACTGTATCACTGTTATTGGTGTGACTGTATTCACTGTTATTGGTGTGACTGTATTCGCTGTTATTGGTGTGACTGTATTCACTGTTATTGGTGTGACTGTATTCACTGTTATCGGTGTGACTGTATTCACTGTTATCGCTGTTATTGGTGTGACTGTATTCACTGTTATTGGTGTGACTGTATTCGCTTTATTGGTGTGACTGTATTCGCTGTATTGGTGTGACTGTATTCGCTGTTATTGGTGTGACTGTATCATTTATTGGTGTGCTGTGCTGTGCTGATCACTGTTATTGGTGTGACTGTATTCACTGTTATCGGTGTGACTGTATTCACTGTTATCGGTGTGACTGTATTCACTGTTATCGGTGTGACTGTATGTGACTGTATTCACTGTTATTGGTGTGACTGTATTCACTGTTATTGGTGTGACTGTATTCACTGTTATCGCTGTTATTGGGTGACTGTATTCACTGTTATTGGTGTGACTGTATTCACTGTTATTGGTGTGACTGATTCACTGTTATTGGTGTGACTGTATTCACTGTTATTGGTGTGACTGTATCACTGTTACTGGTTGTGACTGTATTCGCTGTTATTGGTGTGACTGTATTCACTGTTATTGGTGTGACTGTATTCACTGTTATTGGTGTGACTGTATTCGCTGTTATTGGTGTGACTGTATTCGCTGTTATTGGTGACGTATCATGTATTGTGTGACTGTATTCACTGTTATTGGTGTGACTGTATTCACTGTTATTGGTGTACTGTATTCACTGTATGGTGTGACTGTATTCCTGTTATGGGTGTTGACTGTATTCACTGATTGTGTCTGTACTGATCACTGTTATTGGTGTGACTGTATCATATCGCTGTTATTGGTGTGACTGTATTCGCTGTATCGGTGTGACTGTATTCACTGTTATCGGTTGTGACTGTATTCACTGTTATGGTGTGACTGTATTCACTGTTATGTGCTGTTAGTTGGTGTGACTGGTATTCACTGTTAGCTGTTTTATTGGTTGACTGTATTCGCGTTGGTGTGTGACTGTATTACGTATCGTTGTGACGTATTCACTGTTATTGGTGTGACTGTTATTCCTGTTATTGGTGTGAGTGTATTCGACTGTTTGGTTGTGACTGTATTCACTGTTATGGTGTGTGTGACTGTATTCAATGTTATTGGTGTGACTGTATTCGCTGTTATTGGTGTGACTGTATTCGACTGTTATTGGTGTGTACTGTATTCACTGTTATTGGTGTGTGACTGTATTCTGGTGTTAGTTGGTGGACTATCACGTTATTGTTGGTGTGATCTGTATTCACTGTTATTGGTGTGACTGTATTAGCTGTTATGGTGTGACTGTATCACTGTTATGGTGTGACTTTATTCACTGTTATGGGTGACTGTATTCGCTGTTATTGTGTGATGTATTCATGCTATGGTGTGATGTTCACTGTATTGGTGTGACTGTATTCGCTGTTTATTGGTGTGACTGTATTCACTGTATCTTGGTGTGACTGTATTCACTGTTATTGGTGTGACTGTATTCGCTTTATTGGTGTGACTGTATTCCGTTATTGGTGTACTGTATTCACTGTATTGGTGTGACTGTATTCACTGTTATGGGTGTGACGTATTCACTGTTATTTGTGTGTGACTGTATTCGCTGTTATTGGTGTGACTGTATTCACTGTTATTGGTGTGACTGTATTCACTGTATTGGTGTGACTGTATCGCTGACTGGTGTGACTGTATTCTGATTGTTATGTGTGACTGTATTCACTGTTATGGTGTGACTCTGTATTCACTGTTATTGGTGGACTGTATTCACTGTTATTGGTTGTGACTGTATTCGCTGTTACTGGTGTGACTGTATTCACTGTTCATTGGTGTGACTGTATTCCTGTTATTGGTGTGACTGTATTCAGTACGGTGGACTGTTTGCTGTTATTGGTGACTGTATTCGCTGTTATTGTGTGTGACTGTATTCACTGTTATTCGGTGTGACTGTATTCATGTTATGGTGTGACTGTTTCGTTTGGTGGACTGTATTCACTGTTAATGTGTGTGACTGTATTCACTGTTAGGTGGTGACTGTATTCTGTTACTGGTGTTGACTGATTCGCTGTTATTGGTGTGACTGTATTCACTGTTATTGGTGTGACTGATTCAATGTATTGGTGTGACTGTATTAGCTGTTATTGGTGGTGACTGTATTCACTGTTACGGTGTGACTGTTCACTGTAATTTGGTGTGACTGTATTCACGTTATCGGTGTGACTGATTCACTGTTTGTTGTGTGACTGTATTCCTGTTATTGGTGTGACGTATCACTGTTATGTGTGACTGTATTCACTGTTATCGGTGTGACTGTATTCACTGTATCGGTGTGACTGTATGTGACGTACGCTTGTTATCGGTTTTGTGTGACTGTATTTCACTGTTACGTTGTGACTGATTCATGTGAGCTGGTGTGACTGTATTCACTGTTATTGGTGTGTGACTGTATATCACTGTTAATGGTGTGTGACTGTATTCGCGTGGTTAGTTGGTGTGTGTATTACTGTTATTGTGGTGACTGTATTCACTGTTATGGTGTGACTGTATTCAATGCTTATCGCGTATGGGTGTGACTGTATTCACTGTTATCGTTATCGGATGTGACTGTAGTTACGTGTTTTGGCTGTGTATTCGCTGTAGGTGTGACGTATCGCTGTTATTGGTGTGTGACTGTATTCACTGTTATCGGTGGTGATGTATTCACTGTTATCGGTGTGACTGTATTCACTGTTATCGGTGTGACTGTATTCACTGTAATGGTGTGTGACTGTATTCGCTGTTATTGGTGTGACTGTATTCAACTGTATGGTGTTGTGTGACTGTTATCACTGTTAATTCGGTGTGGGACTGTATTCGCTGTTACTGGTGTTGTGACTGTATTCGCTGTTAGTGGTGGACTGTATTCATGTTATTGTGGTGTGGGACTGTATTCACTGTTATCGGTTCTGGTGTGACTGTATCACTGTTATCGGTTTGTGACTGTATTCACTGGGGGTTATTTTGTTGTGACTGTATTCACTGTTATCGGTGTGACTGTATTCACTGTTATCGGTGTGACTGTATTCACTGTTATGGTGTGACTGTATTCACTGTATCGGTGTGACTGTATTCACTGTTATGGGTGATGTGTGTGGACTGTATTCATGTTACATGGTGTGACTGTATTCGCTGTATAGGTGTGACTGTATTCGCTGATTTGGTGTGGACTGTATTGCTGTTTACTGTTGTGACTTATTCACTGTTATGGGTGACTGTATTCGCTGTTATCGGTGTGACTGTATTCTGGTTATCGGTGGTGACTGTATTCACTGTTATATCGAGTGTGGTGTGACTGTATTCACTGTTATCGGTGTGACTGTATTCACTGTTATGGGTGACTGTATGTACTGTTATGGGTGATGATTCACTGTTACTGGTGTGACTGTATTCGCTGTTATGGTGTGACTGTATCGCTCTTGTTATCGGTGTGACTGTATTCGACTGTTATCGGTGTGACTGTATTCGACTGTGTAATCGGTGTTGTCGTATTCACTGTTATGGTGTGGACTGTATTCACTGTTCATCGGTGTGACTGTATTCAGCTTTTATCGGGTGTGACTGTATTCAGCTGTATGGTTGTTGTGACTGTATCATGCTTATCGGGGTGACTGTTACTGTTATTCTACTGTATCGTGGGTGACTGTCACTTGTGACTGTATTCACTGTATCGTGTGTGACTGTATTCACTGTTATCGGTGTGAGCTGTACTTATCGCTGTTATTGTGTGGACTGTATCGCTGTTATTGTTATGTAGTGTGACTGTATTCACTGTTATGGTGTGACGTGTATTGTGACTGTATTCGCTGTTATTGGTGTGACTTAACTGTTATCAGGGTGATGTATTCGCTGTATCGGTGTGACTGTATTCACTGTAATTGTGTGTATTGGTTTGTGACTGTATTCACTGTTATCTGGTGTGACTGTAGTTCCACTGTTATCGGTGGGTTTTTGTCGTCTGTGATGTGACTGTATTCAGGTTATCGGTGTGACTGTATTCGCTGTTATCTGGTGTGACGTGTATATCACGTTACGGGTGACTGTATTCACCTGTTACTGGTGTGACTGTATTCACTGTTATCGGTGTGACTGTATTCCTGTATGGTTTGTGTGACTGATTACTGTTATCGGTGTGACGTTTCACTGTTTACTGTGACGTATTCACCTGTATCGGTGTGACTGTATTCACTGTTATGGTTGTGTTGGTGACTGTATTCTGTACTGTATGTTTTCGGTTATGGTTGACTGTATCACTGTTATGGTGTGACTGTATTCACTGTTATGGGTGACTGTATCACTGTATTGATGGTGTGACTGTATTCACTGTTATGGTGTGACTGTATTCTGTTTATTGGTGTGACTGTATTCACTGTTACGGTGTGACTGTATTCACTGTTATGTGGTGTGACTGTATTCACTGTATCGGTTGCTGAACTGTATTCACTGTTTTGGGGTGATGTATTATATGTGATGGAGTGTGACTGTATTCACTGTTATCGTGATGTTGTGACTGTATTCAACTGTTATTGTGTGTGACTGTATTCACTGTTATGGATGTGACTGTATTCACTTGTTATCGGTGTGACTGTATTCGCTGTTATTGTGTGACTGTATTCACTGTTATCGGTTGTGTGACTGTATTCACTGTTATCGTTGTGGACTGTATTCTGTTATCGGTGTGTGTCTGTGGTGACTGTATTGACTGTATTCCTGTTATCGGTGTGACTGTATTCCTGATTGGTGTGACTGGTATTACTGTATCGTTGTCGGTGTGACTGTATCACTGTTATCGGTGTGTGACTGTAGTCATGTTAATGGGTGACTGTATCATGTTACTGTGTGACTGTATTCGCTGTTTTGGTGACGTATTCACTGTTATGGTGTGATGTACTTTACGTGTGTGACTGTATTGAGTTATCGGGTTGTGACTGTATTCCTGTTATCGGTGTGACTGTATTACTGTTATTGGTGTGACTGTATTCACTGTTGTGACTGTATCACTGTTACGGTTGTGACTGTTCACTGTTATCGGTGTGACTGTATTCATGTTATGTTGGTGACTTATTCGCTGTTATCGGTGTGACTGTATTCACTGTTACGTTGTGGACTGATTCTGTATGTGTGACTGTATTCACTGTTCATGGTGTGACTGTATTTCACTGTTACTGGTGTGACTGTATTCGCTGTGTATTGGCTGTTTGGTGTGACTGTATTCACTGTTATGGTGTGACTGTATTCTGTTATGGTGTGACTGTATCTGTGATGCTGTATGCTGTGTGACTGTATTCACGTTACGGGTGTTGCTGTATTGTGGTGACTGTATCACTGTTACGCTGTGTGTGACTGTATTCGCTGTTTCTGGTGTGACGTATTCGCTGTTATTGGTGTGACTGTATTCACTGTATCGGTGTGACTGTATTCACTGTTATGCGGTTTCATGTATTGGTGTGACTGTATCACTGTTATCGGTGTGACTGTATTCTGTTACTGGTGTGACTGTATTCTGTTATTGGTGTGACTGATTCACTGTATGGTGTGACTGTATTCACTGTTATGTGTGACTGTAATTCGCTGTTATGGTGTGACTGTATTCGCTGTTATTGGTGTGTGACTGTATTCCACTGTTATTGGTGTGACTGTATCACTGTTATCGGTGTGATGTATTCACTGTTATCGGTGTGACTGTATTCACTGTTATTGGTGGACTGTATTCACTGTTATGGTGTGACTGTATTCACTGTTATGGTGTGTGACTGTATTCACTGTTATGGCTGGTGTGGACTGTATTCACTGTTATGGTGTGACTGTATTCACTGTTATGTGGTGTGACTGTATTCATGTTATGGTGTGTGACTGTATCGCTGTTATGGTGTGACTGATCGCTGTATGGTGGACTGTATTCGCTGTTATGGTGGACTGTATTCACTGTTATCGGGTGTGAAGTATTCGCTGGATGGGTTGTGACTGTATTCAGGTTAGGTTGTGACTGTATTCATGTTATCGGTTGTGACTGTATTCACTGTTATCTGGTGTTTGTGACTGTATTCAGTTTATGGTGGACTGTATTCCATGTATATGGTGTGACTGTATTCACTGTTATGGTGTGACGTATTCGCTGTTACTGGTGTGACTGTATTCCTGTTATCGGTGTGTGACTGTATTCCCTATCGGTGTGGACTGTATTCCCTGTTTACGGTGTGTCTGTATTCACTGTTATTGGTGATTGTGACTGTATCACGTTATCGTGGTGACTGTATTCGACTGTTATCGGTGGTGTGACTGTAATTCTGTTATTGGTGTGACTGTATTCACTTTATCGGTGTGACTGTATCATGTTATGTGTGTGGACTGTATTCACTGTATCGGTGTGACTGTATTCACTGTATTGGTGTGACTGTATTCGCTGTTATTGTGTGACTGTATTCCGTGTATATGGTGTGACTGTATTCGCTGTTATGGTGTGAATGTATTCACTGTTATCGGTGTGTTGACGTATCGTGTTATCGTGTGACGTATTCACGTGTATTGGTGTGCTGTATTCACTGTTATTGTTTAGTTCACTGGTATGGTGTTGTGTTTTTTGGTGACTGTATTCACTGTTTCGGTGTGACTTGATTCACTGTTACGGTGTGTGTGACTGTATTCGCAATGTTTCGGTGTGGACTGTATTCACTGTTAGGTGTGTGTGACTGTATTCACTGTGATCGTTATGTTGGTGTGACTGTATTCACTGTTATTGGTGTGACTGTATTCACTGTTATCGGTGTGACTGTATCACTGTTATCGGTGATACGTGTGACTGTATTCACTGTTATGTGTGTGACTGTATTCACTGTTAAGGTGTGACTGTATTCAGTTATGGTGTGACTGTATTCTGTTTGGTGTGATGAATGATTTGTGTTATTTGGGTTGACTGTATTCCTGTTACTGTGTCTTATGTGATGTGACTGATTCACTGTTATTGGTGTGAATGTATTCACTGTTATGTGTGTGACTGTATTCACTGTTATAGTGTTGACTGTATTCATGTTATGGTGTGACTGTATTCGCTGTTATGGTGTGAATGTATTCGTGTTATTGGTGTGACTGTATTCCTGTATTCGTGTGGTTGTGACTGTATCACGTTATGGTGTGACTGTATTCCTGTTATCGTTGGCTGTCTGTTTGTTTTTGTGGAATGGATTGTGACTGTATTCACTGTTATCAGTTTGGTGTGAATGTATTCATGTATGGTTGTACGTGACTGTATCATGTTACTGTTGTCTGTTTTGGGACTGTATTCACTGTATAGGTGTGACTGTATTCACTGTTATGGTGTGACTGTATCCTGTTCTGGTGTGAGTTCGCTGTTATTGGTGTGACGTATTCCTGGTATTGGTGTGACGTTTCACTGTTATGGTGTGACTGTATTCGCTGTTATGGGTGACTGTATTCGACTGTTGGTGTGACTGTATTCGCTGTATTGGTGTGACTGTATTCGCTGTATTTGGTGTGACTGTTTCGACTGTTATGTGTGTGTGACTGTATTCATGTTATTGGTGGTGACTGTATTCAATGTATTGGTGTGACTGATTCAATGTTATGGGTGACTGTATTCCTATTGGTGTGTCTGTGACTGTATTGCTGTGTAGTGGTGTGACTGTATTCGCTGTTATTGGTGTGACTGTATTCTGTTTTGGTTGTGACTGTATTCGCTGTTATTGGTGTGGGGACTGAATTCGCGGTTATGGTGTGACTGTATTCGCTGTTATTGGTGTGACTGTATTCGACTGTTATCGGTGTTGTGACTGTATTCCTGTTACGGTTGGGTGTGTTGGTGTGAATGTATTCACTGTGATTGGTGTGACTGTATTCACTGTTATGGTGGTGCGTGTGTGTATTCACTGTTATGGTGTGATGTATTCACTGTTATCGGTGTTTGTGACTGTATTCACTGTATCGGTGTGACTGTATTCGCTGTTATTGGTGGATGATTCTGTTATTGGTGTGTGTACTGTATTCACTCTTACCGGTGTGACTGTATTCCTGTTTTGGGTGTGACTGTATTCGCTGTTATTGGTGTGACTGTATGTATTCACTGTTAACCGGTGGACTGTATTCTGTTTTCGGTGTGACTGTATCACTGTTATCGTGTGGGTCTGTTCACTGTTATGGTGTGACGGTTCACGTTCTTGGGTGGACTGTATTCACTGTTATCGGGTTTGTGACTGTATTCGCTGTTATTGTGTGTGACTGTATTCGCTGTTATCGGTGTGACTGATTCATGTTATCGGTTGAATGTATTCAATTGTGGTGTGCGGATCGTATTGGTGTGTATCACTGGGTGTGGTGTTTGACTGTATTCACTGTTACCGGTGTACTGTATTCACTGTTATGTGTGTGACTGTATTCACTGTTATCTGGTAGTGTGACTGTATTCACTTTTATATGGTGTGACTGTATTCACTGTTATTGGTGACTGTATCACTGTTATGGTGTTTGTGGTGTGGACTGTATTCACTGTTATGTTGGTGTGACTGTATGCTGATTTCTATGTTATGGTGTGTCTGTATTCACTGTTATTGGGTGACTGTATATTCACGTTATCGGTGGTGACTGTATTCGCTGTATTCGGTGTGACTGTATTCGCTGTTACGTGTTGGTGTGACTGTATTCGTTATGGTGGTGTGACGTATCACTTTTATCGGTGTGACTGTATTCGCTGTATCGGTGTGACTGTATTCACTGTTTCGGTGTGGTGTGTGCTGTTATCACGTATGGTGTGGACTGTATTCGCGTTTTGGTGTGACTGTATCGCTGTTATTGGTGTGACGTATTCCCTGTTATCGGTTGTGACTTATCGCTGTACCGGGGTTGGTGGACTGTATTCTGTTATTGGTGTGAATGTATTCCCTGTTATTGGTGTGTACTGGTATTCTACGGTTTATTGGTGTGGACTGTATTCACTGTATCGGTTGGGTGTGATGTATTCATGTATGGGGGTGTACTGTATTCGTTAGTGTTGTGGTGTGACTGTATCATGTATTGGTGTGACTGTATGCTGTTATTGGTGTGACTGTATTCCTGTTATTGGTGGACTGATTCATGTTACGTGTGTGACTGTATTCCTGTTATCGGGTGCACTGTATTATGTTATCGGTGTGACTGTATTCACTTGTTATCGGTGGTGACGATTCACTGTTTCGGGTGGGACTGATTCATGTATCGGTGGTGAGTTCCTGTTATGGGTGTGACTGTAGTTCACTGTATGTTGTGACTGTATTCGCTGTTATCGGTGTGGACTGTTATTCGCTGTTATCGGTGGTGACATGTATTCGCTGTTATCGGTGTGGTGTGACTGTTTCACTGTTATCGGTTGGGACTTATTCCTGTAGGTGTGACTGTATTCATGTAACGTTGGTGTCGTAGTACTGTATTGTGACTATTCACTGGTAGGTGTGCTGTATTCACTGTATCGGGTGGATAGACTGTTATTGGTGTGACTGTATTCACGTTAGTTGGGTGACTGATTCACTGTTATTGTGTGGGTATTACTGTTATGGATTGTGGACTGTATTACCCATATGTTACGGTTGTGTACTGTATTCACTGTTATTGGTGTGACTGTATTCAATGTTACGGTGTGTCGTATTCACTGTTATTGGTTTTGACTGTATTCAATGTTACTGGTGTGACTGTATTCACTGTTACCGGGTTGTCTGTATAACCCTTGGATAGTATAGGAGGCTACTGATGCACTGCGATATGATGTGGCTTTCTTGTTTGGGTATGGGACACCAAGAAGAGCGACATCATATTATGCAGTGCAGTGCAGGAAGAAGTCTGATTTGTATGTGGGGGGACCAAACAGCAACTGCATCAACGTATGGCCCAGCACAGAAGAGCCAATTCCTCGGGTCAGGACTCAGCCGTGTACCTGCATCTTAAGGATAAAGGACATACCTTTGAAGATTGTAATGTATAGAGGCTATACCCCTGGGACAGTATAGAGGCTATACCCCTGGGACAGTATAGAGGCTATACCCCTGGGACAGTATAGAGGCTATACCACATGGACAGTATAGAGGCTATACCCTATGGACAGTATAAAGGATATACACCTGGGACAGTATAGAGGCTATACCCCTGGGACAGTATAGAGGCTATACCACATGGACAGTATAGAGGCTATACCCTATGGACAGTATAAAGGATATACACCTGGGACAGTATAGAGGATATACCCCTGGGACAGTATAGAGGCTATATGCCTGAGAGAGTTCATACAACAGCAAAGAAACTGTTCCATGGATATATCCTTTGAATCAGCAGCTATGGACCTAACTGAAAGATTAATAAATAGAGGATATAATAAACATAAAACAGAGAGAGCTTTTAGAATAGCAAGAAATAAGAATAGAGAGGATCCCCCACATAAATCAGAGCATTCTTCACTGCACTGCACTGCGTATATGATGTCACTCTTCACTGCACTGCACTGCGTATATGATGTGGCTTTTCTTGTGCTTGGGTATTGGGACACAAAAAAAGCGACATCACATACGCAGTGCAGTGCAGTGAAGAGTGACATCATATACGCAGTGCAGTGAAGAATGCTCTGATTTGTATGTGGGGGAGACCAAACAGCAACTGCATCAACGTATGGCCCAGCACAGAAGAGCCAATTCCTCGGGTCAGGACTCAGCCGTGTATCTGCATCTTAAGGATAAAGGACATACCTTTGAAGATTGTAATGTT
>JAACNH010000578.1:0-40606 GCA_019447015.1 Hymenochirus boettgeri
GGTATTTCTCAGTAACATGGTACAGTACTGGGTACTCTCATTCAGAACAGACCATTAATTGGATCCTCCTCAGTAAACAAGTAAGTAATTTGGGGCACTATCGTAAACAAGGTACGTATTGGGCAATCTCAGCAACAAGAACCGTAATTGGATCTCTACAGTAACCAATGTAAGTGTTTGGTTGGGTATTGGGTTGGGTACTTTCAGTAATAAGGTACGGTAGTGGTACGGTAGTGGGTACTTTCAGTAACAAGAGACAGTATTGGGCACTCTCAATAATTAGGGGCAGAATTGGATACTCAGTAACAAGGTACTGGGGGCAATAGGCACTCTCATTAACAAGGGCAAGTATTTGGCACTCTCAGTAACTAGGGGCAGTAGGCACTCTCAGTAACAAGCATCAGGATTGGATACTCTCTATAAAGTATTGCATAAATAATTCAATATAGAAAATTGTATGGCATATGATAAATAATTAAAATGAGTATTGTATTGACTATTGTATAGACAGTTGTATACAGTACTGAATTGAATGGAGAATTGTATAAATAACTGAATGGAATTTTGTATAACTAATTGAATGGAGTATTGTATACATTAATTGTGCCTCCTGCCTTGCCTCGCGTCTTGTCTCCCTCCTTGCCTCGACGCCTTCTTTCTCCTCCGTGCCTCGCCTCTTGTCTCGCGTCTTGGTCTGACCTTCTTGCCTCCCTGTCTGTCTCCTGCTTTTCCCCGCGGCCTCCGCGTCTCGTCTCCCTCCTTGCCCCGCGTCTTGTCTCGCGTCTGGTATCCCTCCTTGCCTGGCGTCTTTTCCTCCTCCTTGCCTGGCCCTCTTGCCTCCCTCTTGCCTCGCGTCCTTGATCTCCCTCCTGCCGGCCTCGCGTCTTGCTACCTCCTTCCTCGCGTCGTGTGCCTCCCTCCTTGCCTAGGGTATTGGATAGAGTTCCTTGTCGCCCTCCGTCACTGCCGTCGTGACATACATAATTGCCTGGCGTAACTTGTCTAACCCTTGTCTAGAGTCTTGTCGTTCCTAATTGCCTGGCTATTGTCTAATCCTGAATGGAGTCTTGTCTCACTCCTTGTGTTGTCATCGCGTCTTGTCTCCGTCATTCGAGTCTTGTCTCCTCGTCCATACTTGCATGGCCTCCTTTCTCCCCCTCCTGTCCTCGCTTCTTAGTCTTCGTCTTGTCTCCCTCCTCACCCTTCCTTACCTGGCGTCCCTTGTCCCTCCCTCTCTTGCGTCTTGTCTCCTGCCTGGCGTCTGTCTCACCTTCGCGTCTCGCGCTGGTCTCCCGCCTGGCCTCTTGTCTCCCCCTCCTTCCCCTAGCTTCTTGTCTCCTCCCTCCTTGCCTGAGCGTCTTGTCTCCCTCCTTCTTTTCTCGTCTTGTCTCCCTGCCTGGCTCGCTTGTCTCCCTCCTTCGCGATTGTCCTCGCCTCGCCAGGCCTCTATGTCTCCCTCCTTCTTGTCTCGCCGTCTTGCTCCTCCTGGCCTGGCGTCTTGATCTCCCTCCTTCCCTCCCGTCTTGTCCTCGCGTCTTGTCTCCCTCCTCTTGTCTTCGTCTATGCCTCCTGACCTGGCCTCTGGTCGCCCTCTTCTTGATCTCCCGTCTTTGTCTCCCCTCCTTCCGTCTTGCTCCGATGCCTGGCGGCTTTCCCCTCCTGCGCGTTTGTCTCCGATGCTCCCCTCCTTGCCTGGCGTACCTTGTCTCCCTCCTTCGCTCTTGTCTCCTCTCCTTCCTCGCTCTCTCTGCGTCCTTGTCTCCCTGACCTGGCCCTCTTTGTCTCCCACTTCGCATCTTGTCTGGCGTCGTGTACTTCCCTTCCTTCCTGGTCGTCCTTGTCCTCCCTCCTTCTTGTCTCGTCCGGTCTTGTCCTCCCCCTTCCCTGGCGTACCGGTCTCCACTCTGCCTGGCGTCTTGTCTCCCCCTTCGCGTCTCTGCTCTCCTCCTCCCCTCCTTGCCTGCCGGTCTGCTCTCCCTCCTTCTTGTCTCGCGTCTGTCTCCCTCCTTCGCGTCTTGCTCCTCCCTGCCTAGGCCTCTTGTCTCCCTCCTTGCTGCGTTCTTGTCTCACTCCTATCGCGTCTTGTCTCCCCCTTCCCCTCCTATGGCCTGAGCGTCTTGTCTCCCCCTCCTGCTTGTCTCGCGTCTGGTCTCCTTGCCTGTCGCTTGTCTCCCCTCCTTCCGTCTTGTCTCGCGTCTTGTCGCCCTCCTTCGCGTCTTGTCTCGCGTCTTGTCCCTGCTGGCCTCTTGTCTCCCTCGGACTTGTCTCGCCTCTTGTCTCCCTCCTTGCCTGGCGTCCTATGTCTCCCTCCTCCTTGTCTCGCGTCTTGTTCCCTCCTCTCGCGCCCTGTCTCCCTCCTTGCCTCTTGTCTCCCTCCTTCTTGTCACGCGGTCCTTGTCCCCCCTTCCTGGCGTCCTTTGTCTCCCTCCTTCCTGCGTCTTGTCTCGCGTCCTTGTCTCCCTGCCTGGCTCTTGTCTCCCTCCTTCGCGTCTTGTCTGCCTCATTGTCCTCCCTCCTTGCCTGGCCTCTATGTCCCTCCCTCCTTCTTGGTCTCGCTTCTTTTGTCCCTGCCTGGGCGCTTGTCCCTCCCTTCCGTCCCTCGCGTCTTGTCTCAGCCGTCTTGTCTCCCTCCTTCGTCTTGGTCTCCCTCCTTGCCTGGCGTCTTTCTCCCTCACTCTTTCTCGCTTCTTGTCTCCCTTCCTCGCGTCTTGTCTCGCTCTTGTCTCCCTGCCTGGCATCCTTGTCTCCCGCTCCGTGCCTGGCGATCTTGTGTCTCCCGTCCTCTTGTCTCCGTCTTTTCTCCCTGGCCCTGGCGTCTTTTCCTCCTCCTTCCCATCGCGTCTTGTCTCGCGTCTTGATCCTCTTGCCCTGGCGTCTTGTCTCCTCATTCCTTAGTCTCGCGTCTTGGTTCCCCTTCGCGTTTGTCTCCTGCCTAGGCGTCCCCTTGCTCCCTCCTTCGCTCTTTGTCTCCCTCCTTAGCGTCTTGTCTACCTGCCCGCCAGTCGTGTCCTCTCCTTGCTCGGGCCCGGCCCCCCGCCGTCTCCTGCCCCCGGCCGCGTGGCCTCGGCGTGGGCTGATTTGCATTTCCCCTCTGTTGTCTGGGCCGTTTCCCTCCCCCCCCGTTCCCCGCTCCCCCAGCCCCCTGTGCGTTTCCCTATTCTCTCCCCTTTCCTTCTTCTCTCTGTCCCTCGCCTTCGGCTTCCTTTTTCTCCTGTGTCCCCGTGGGGATTGGTCCAATTGCTTCCCCCTGCCCATCACTCTGTAAACAGACAAAGGAAGATCAATATGATGATGACAATATCACTAAAATAAGTGTCGCTGTACATTACAATATCTACCGTATGTGACCATATAACTAAAGGTTCGTACACACATGTGATCACGGTGCGAGAGACACCTGAAATTTCCGTTTTCGTCCCCCATATGTGCCCACCGGCCGTGCGGATCTTCGAAGGAGCAGCCGTTTCCTGCAAAAAAAAGCCCCATACACAGCACGATTATCAGCCAAAACGGCCGTTCATACTCATCGTGTGTTCGAACCTTCAGTGAATGACAGGACCCCTTTGTATGGGCACATGTAACAGAGAGAACATTAGAAACACATAGCTGAATATTCATTTATTATAGCACCAGACACATGCAATAGTTCACATTACTATACACATCAATAGACATGATTTGGTGTGTGTATAATTTCCATTTATATCGGGTAATATTCTATCCATAGCTCACCAACATTACCAGATTTCGTGATTGTGAAAGGACATCAGAGCACATGGAACAAACCCTGTGTACCATGGTAAAGAGGAGGGTAGATATATTATCATCTTTTATAATAATAATAATGACCCTGGAAGCAAAATCTCTAATACCCACAGAGGTACCAGGCACCTACCTACTAAATATCCTCTGGTGCCAAGTATAAGCTCATATAAATCCAGCTATAAACATAATCTATCCACTAAAATATTTTGTTATCTACAATATACAATTTACAATATATGTACATAATAACATAGTATTGGAGGTTGTATAAAGCTACGTCCATCTAGTCCAACCTTTATACCCTAACCCTAATGTCTTTATACAAACAAGACAGTTCCATAGTAAAACTAGATTGGAGGTTTGTAAAGACCACATACGTCCATCTAGTCCAACCTTTATTACCCTACCTCATAATTTCTGTATAACAGTTACATAGTAACGTCGTATTGGAGGTTGTATAAAGCATATACGTCCATCTAGTCCCAACCTTTAACCCACCCATAATGTCTGTAAATCACGGTACATAATACATAGTATTTTGGATTTGTATAAAGACCTAACTCCCTCTTAGTCCAACCTTTAATACCCTACCCATAATGTCTGTATAAACAGTTTTACATAATACCTAGGATTAGGAGTTGTATAAATACAACTCCATCTAGTCCAAATCCTTTTATAAAAGAATAATGTAAAAAAATACTACCAGAAGTCTGTATAACAGTTACATATAACATAGTTATTGGGGTTGTATAAAGACATTACGTCCATCTAGTCCAACCTTTAATACGCCCTCACATAATGTCCTGTATAACAGTGTACATAGTAACATAGTATTGGAGGTTTGTATAAAGACATACACCATCTAGTCCAACCTTTTTATACGCCCTACACTCGTTTCTGTATAACAGTTACATAGTAACAGAGTATTGGAGGTTGTTAAGCTAACGTCCATCTAGTTCTCAACCTGATACCTCCCCTACTGTTCTGTATAACCAGGTACATCTTACATAGTAATTGGAGGTTGTCTAAGGACATACAGTCCATCTAGTCCCTACCTTTATACCCACCCATATGTCTGTATAACAGTTACCTAAGTAACATAGTAAATTGGAAGGTTTAGATAAGACATACGTCCATCTAAAAGTCCCAACCTTAATACCACCCTACCCATAATGTCTGTATATCAGTTACATAGTAACATAGTATTGGAGGTTTGTATAAAGACTAACGTCCATCATAGTCCAACATTTATACCCTACCCATAACGTCGTATAACAGTTCCATAGTACATAGATTGGAGTGTATCAAAGACATCTCCATTCTAGTCCAACCTTTCCTATACTCTCCCATAAGTCTGTATAACATTTACATATTACTAAAACATAGTATTGAGGTTGTAATAAAGACATACGTCCATCTAGTCCACCCTTTATACCCTACCCATAATGTCTTTTATAACAGTTTCCATACTTCAACATAGTATTTGAGGCTTGTATAAAGACATAAATCAATCATTCCAACCTTTTATACCTCCCATAATTTCTTTTATTACAGTTACATATTAACAGTATTGAGTTGTATAAAGACATCTCCATCCTAGTCCCAACCTTTATACCAACCCATAATGTCTTATCCAGTTACATAGTAACATAGTAGGAGGTTATATAAAGACATAACTTCCTCTAGTCAACCCTCCAACCTTTCCTACCCATAATGTCTGTATAACATTACAAGTAAAACATATTATTGGAGTGTATAAGAGACATACTCCTCTATCCAACATCCACTACCGTACCTTATTACTGAAAGTACCCAACCCAATACCCAACCCAACACTTTACCTTGTTACTGAGAGTATCCAATACTGTACCTTGTTACTGAGAGTACCCAATACTGTACCTTGTTACTGAGAGTGCCCAATACTGTACCTTGTTACTGAGAGTGCCCAATACTGTACCTTGTTACTGAGATTGCCCAATACTGTACCTTGTTACTGAGATTGCCCAATACTGTACCTTGTTACTGAGAGTGCCCAATACTGTACCTTGTTACTGAGAGTGCCCAATACTGTACCTTGTTACTGAGAATGCCTACTGCCCCATGTAAGGGTAACTTTCCTTATGAACACTGTGTTCAGTTTAGCAGTGGAATAATGTTGTGTTATTGATGATATAATTCTGCAGCTGGGTGTCTGGAACTTGCTCCCCATCCTGGTTATATCAAGCCTTTCCTATTCCATTCTGTAATATGTTCTCAGCACGATTCTGTGTAATGTTATATGTGAGGTGTTTTATGTGATGCACAGCAGGAATTACTGCAATATAATATCCTCCCAGCGCTTTGCACAAAGCAGCTTAAGACCCCCCGAGGACCTTAAACAAATAACATCCTACCTCATTTTTATGCTGAGATAAACTGTGGGTTCTGTGTTAAGATAAATAGTATTAAGGGCAGCGTTATTTGGATTTTTACTTCATTGTGCTGGGAAGAACAGAAAAGGGAACCCATTTTATTGTCAAAACAATGGACCAAGGTTCAGTATTTAATTGAAAATTGAGGGTGATACCTCCACCCAGATCACCACCTCACCACCCAGATCACCACCTCGCCACCCAGATCGCCACCTCACCACCCAGATCACCACCTCACCACCCAGATCACCACCTCCCCACGCAGATCACCACCCCACCACCCAGATCACCACCTCACCACCCTGATCACCGCCTCACCACCCAGATCACCACCTCACCACCCTGATCACCACCTCGCCACCCAGATCACCACCTCACCACCCAGATCACCACCTCACCACCCTGATCACCGCCTCGCCACCCAGATCACCACCTCACCACCCAGATCACCACCTCACCACCCTGCTTAATGGGGAGCCAGGTAGATGTATGGCAGAGAGGAGATTAGTAATAAAATAGTAATATAACAGTAATACAGTAATATAATAGTAATACAATAGTAATATAATAGTAATACAATAGTAATATAATAGTAATGCAATAGTAATATAATAGTAATACAATAGTAATATAACAGTAATATAATAGTAATACAATAGTAATATAATAGTAATACAATAGTAATATAACAGTAATATAATAGTAATGCAATAGTAATATAATAGTAATACAATAGTAATATAATAGTAATATAACAGTAATATAATAGTAATACAATAGTAATTCAATAGTATTACTATAGAAATACAATAGTAATACAATAGTAATATAAAAGTAATACAATAGTAATATAATAGTAATACAATAGAAATATAATAGTAATACAATAGTAATATAATAGTTATATAATAGTAATATAACAGTAATATAATAGTAATATAACAGTAATATAATAGTAATACAATAGTAATTCAATAGTATTACTATAGAAATATAATAGTTATACAATAGTAATATAATAGTAATACAACAGTAATATAATAGTAATATAACAGTAATATAATAGTAATACAATAGTAATTCAATAGTATTACTATAGAAATACAATAGTAATACAATAGTAATATAATAGTAATACAATAGTAATATAATAGTAATACAATAGTAATATAATAGTAATACAATAGTAATATAAACCATATTTTATGTTACAAATGGCTGCCTTTTCCTCTTACATTGTTGCCTCCTTTGTAAATATAATCCATTATACTACAAACACTAAGAGTCTTGGTGATTTGTCAAATACACGTGAAAACAATTTTGCTCTGTGTCAATACTATTAATTTCCTCAAGCCCAAGCTCAGTTTATTCAGGTTCAATTAAACGCTAGTTTCACATTCCGTTTACAAGCTTTTTAAGCCAATTCTGTTTAGTTGAACAGTGCTCACCATTGACTCACTGCCATTAAACTTCCAAACGCATTGTCCCCGGAGACCAATAAAGACCTGCCTATTGCACAATCAATATTGACTTTTGAGATCAATAAATCTTGCGCTTGACTGTAGAAAGGTAAATGTCTGCTAATTGTTCTGTACTAGTCAATGATTAGCTAATTGGACCTGGGGTAAATATTCATAAAAGACAAGATTTCTGGTTATAAACAGTCCTGACAACACTTTGTATGGCCCTTGATTAAGGTGCGTGGACGCTTCAGAATGCCGAGTAGCAACCTTCTTAGCTGTATGTTAAATCCACCTGAAAGGAATTACTGATGGATACACCTAGTGCCTGCGTGACTTGTATTTCAACATCAAAAATACACAGAAAGAACATTGCTTCAACCTCATCAATCAACACATCCAACATGGTAATCCTAATCCACCCTTCAATAGCACAATCACACATAAGGGCCAATCACACACAGGGACCAATCACTCAGAAGGGCCAATCACACACAGGGAACAATCACTCAGAAGGACCAATCACACACAGGGACCAATCACTCAGAAGGGCCAATCACACACAGGGACCAATCACTCCATAGAGGACCACACGGTTGGTCATGGTTTTCTGACGTGTCCAATCGGATGAAAGAATGGTCGGACATTGGTCACATCCGGCCGCAAAAAACATTCAATAATTTGCCCTACTGACCGAAACACGGCAATGCCGGTCGGTTGATGGAGTACCCAGCTTAAAAGGTGACTTGCCTAATGAGTTCTAGTGTGGATGAAGGTCTAATCTCTCCATCTGATCTATAGCAGCTCTGCCTGTCACCCAGGAATGCTGGACAAGGGATTGTGTGTGAATGAAATGAACATGAACCGTATGGGACCTGCACATCAGATCCTTGTTTGCATAGTAATGAGTAGTAGGTGTGTTGAGCTGATGAAGTTTTACTGTGCGGTGCCGGAATATTACAGTGATTACGTCTTCCCACCAAGGGTCTAGAGCTAGTTACACACGTCCAATGGTTTTCAATCGGATTTTCGATTGGCTGAAACAATTGAAAATCCAATTGGAAGAACCTCGATTTAATCAAATTTAACGAATTAATCGGAATATCGATGCGTAAATGTAGGAGCTTCCCATTCACTAACCAGCAATCGAGCTTTCATTGACATAGATTAAAGGGCATGTCCACCCCCAAAACTATAATCCCCCCCACTACTGGCCCCACTGTGTAGTGTAATAAAATCCTTACCTCACATCCCAGCTCCATATGGTTCTCCTGTAATGTCCCAAAAACTGCCCACAAGGAGTACTGCAGAGTCCATATAGGACTGCCTCCTGTCTCCCCTCCTCCCCCCCCCTCCCTCTCCCTCCCGATTTGGTCTCCCTTCCCAGAGCGTTAAACCCCTTTGCCATAATATAGTTATTGGTCCCCCAACCGCATTACTATTATAGCAAGAAAGTCCCCCGATCTTTACCTTACCTCTCTCCTTGGCCGTTCTACACTACCGGCAGCCGCGTCCGTGATTGGCTGCCTCTTCACGGGCCAATCACGGACGCGGCTGCTGGTCCCACCCCCTGCTTGCAGTTCTATGCAAGCAGAGGGCTGGAATTGGGCAGCGAAGGAGAAATGTAAGGTAAGTAAAGATCAGGGGACTTTCTTGCTGGGGGGCCAATAACTATAATATGGACATACCCTTTAAACCACAAAATGTATTGCCCCATTGACCAGTCAATGCACAAAAGGATTCAAGCATTTGTGTATATTAACTGGCCTTGGCAGTATATTGACTGGCCACAGACAGTAACTGTCTACATTGGACAGAATGGGGAGACCCAGTGTATGCACTTCACTGACATACATTGTAGTATGGCTATGAGTATATTTGTTCTGGTACACGTGACATCACCAAATTAGTATTATTATTATTTTTATAATTAGTATCAGTAGTAGTATTTTAATACAATAGTAGTAGAGAATGCTTGGAAAGCATTTACAATGATTTTAGTTAGCCAATAAAAGGTATTATTTTATATCCAAGATGTCTTCACTATTTTAATACAAATAATAATAATAATTATAATAATAATTACTATTATTGTTGCTATTGTTATTGTTCTCATTATTAAAATTATCTCTGTCTAAATATACAATGTTTAGGTTTTTTACCAAGGTCTGTCTACTAATGTGTATTAAAATATACACATTAGTAGACAAATAATTACAGTATAAATAATACAAAAAAGACGAATATCATTTTGCTTCCCACTGACCCAGTAACAGAGAGATTCCTACAGTATATTGTGCACCCATGCATAGGGGTATAGATACTGACCCAGTAACAGAGAGATTCTCACAGTATATTGTGCACCAATGCAAGGGGTTATAGATACGGAACCCAAGGATAGTAAACAGAGAGATTCTCACAGTATATTGTGCACCCATGCATAGGGGTATAGATACTGACCCAGTAACAGAGAGATTCTCACAGTATATTGTTTGTGCACCCATGCATGGGGTATAGATACTTGGAATAAAGGGCAGATTGTGTGAACTGTTTCAATTGATCATCAACTCTGTTTAAAAAAAGGAAATTTGGTATAAAAAAACATTATCACTGTTGCCTCTTCCTGATTTTTGGATTTCCATTTAGTTAATGAAGTGGACTTTGGTTCATTAATTTTAATCAGTTTCAATCCCCCTATAGACCAAAAGCACAAAGTTAATGAATTACAGCTCCAGGATTTCACCTTCTCTAGATATTAAAGATTGGGAGAGTATGAAGGAATTGACTTGTAATTGAGTTGGGTTGATATCCTCTAGGATTTCTCACTGACAAGAAATTATTTTAAGCTGATATAGAACAGACTTATTCTCTTTATCTGGGAACCAGCGTTGCAATTTCATCTCTTGACATAAATACAAGTGACACTCAATGCAATTGAAGCATCAACAACTTAAAGGAAATGTTTTCCCCTCACTTTAAAAGACTTACAGTATGTTGGCCATATTCCCACATTCCAGTAAACATTGGGGATTTATCTCAGATCCACATTGTCCCTTACAGTATGTTGTACAATACAAGGATTGTGGAAGCACTCCAATTAGGCTAATTTACAACTACATTTAGCGGAAGTGCTACTGATCTGGTCAAACATTTATACAAACATAGAAAAGATAATCAATGCACATTCCTGGGCCCCATACAATATCATATTATCTGCACACTGGCATACTTTATAAACATAGAAAATATAATCAATGCACATTCATGGGCCCCATACAATATCATATTAGGCCCCATACAATATCATATTATCTGCACGCTGGTATACATTATAAACATAGAAAAGATAATCAATGCACATTCCTGGGCCCCATACAATTCATATATCTACAACATGGCATAACAGTATAAACATAGGAAAATAATCAATGTCAAAAAAAAAAAAAAATTCCTAGGCCCCATACAATATCTTTATCTGCACACTGGCTACTTTATAACCATAGAAATATAATTCAATGCACATTCATGGGCCCCATACAATATCATATATCTGCTCACTGCATACATTATAAACATAGAAAAGATAATCAATGCACATTCCTGGGCCCCATACAATATCATATTATCTGCACACTGGCATACATTATAAACATAGAAAAGATAATCAATGCACATTCCTAGGCCCCATACAATATCATATTATCTGCACACGGGCGTACATTATAACATAAAAAGACAATCAATGCACCCTAGGCCCCATACAATATCATATTATCTGCACACTGGCATACATTATAAAGATAGAAAAGATAATCAATGCACATTCTGGCCCCCATACATCATTTATCTGCACACTGGCATACATTTAAAAACTAGAAAGATAATCATGCCATTCCTAGGCCCCATACAAATCATATTATCTGCACACTGGCGTACATTATAACATAGAAAAGACAATCAATCCATTCCTAGGCCCCATACAATATCATATTATCTGCACACTGCATACATTATAAAGATAGAAAAGTAAATCAATGCACATTCCTGGGCCCCATACAATATCATATTATCTGCACCTGGCATACATTATAAACATAGAAAAGATAATCAATGCACATCCTAGGCCCCATACAATATCATATTATCTGCACACTGGCATACATTATAAACATAGAAAAGATAATCAATGCACATTCCTAGGCCCCATACAATATCATATTATCTGCACACTGGCATACATTATAAACATAGAAAAGATACAATGCACATTCCTGGCCCCATACAATATCATATTATCTGCACACTGGCATACATTATAAACAAAGAAAAGATAATCAAGTGCACATTCCTGCGCCCCTACAATATCAATTATCTGCACACTGGCATCCATTATAAACATAGAAAAGTAATCATGCACATTCCTAGGCCCCATACAATATCATATTATCTGCACACTGGCATACTTATAAACATAGAAAAGATAATCAATGCACATTCCTAGGCCCCATACAATATCATATTATCTGCACACTGGCAACATTATAAACATAGAAAAGATAATCAATGCACATTCCTAGGCCCCATACAATATCATATTATCGGCACACGGCCATACTTTATAACAAAGGGGTTTAGTATACATTACTGTGATCACATGAATGAAAAGCCTTCCAACCACGTCAAGGTAACCCCAGTCTGGAAGGTCCCAACTTCTAACCTTTTTCAGTTTACAGTATGTTGACCACATACTCTTACCCCTCCCATACTTCCCAAAAGGAAAGGTGGATGGGGTAGGAGAAAAGGAAAGGAGTGGTAGGAGGGAAGGGTAAGAAGGAGGGTAAGGAGGGAAGGGTAGGTGGAAGGGGTAGGAGTGAGGGGTAAGAGGGAAGGGTAAGTTGAAAGGGTAGGTCTATGGAGAGGAGACTTGCCTTCCTTCGGCCTTTTTGGTTTTTTCTGCTGATTGTTCCTTCTGGTCGGTTTCGCCTTGCCGTGTTCAGTTGCCGGTGTCGGTCGTCGCGGACGCCGGGCAGGGTAGGCGTGCCGGGTGTGGTTGGGTCTGCCGGCTGGGGTCGCTGCTGGGTCCTGCTGGTCCGGGTCCGTTTTCCCGGGCGTTCTTCGCTGCCTTCCTGGACCTGGCCGGAGGGAAGGTGGGGTGGGTAGGAAGGAGGGGTAGGAGGTAACTTTACAAGCCTATAACTTAAGATCCAGAGAAGTTAGAGACATCAGTTCACCTGGTTTCTTTATCATGATATTCCCATTGACTTGACAAAACAAAGTCTCTATCCAGAATCCAATTTTCCACATGGATCTAAGAGGCTCATTACCCAGAGCCGCTATCGCTCTTGGTAAATGGCACGATCGTGATTCAGTATCACGTTTACGAATGTGGGTAAATCCTGAAAAGGGATTTACTCACCATGGGATTTTAACTCCAGCTGTTAGTTGGCTTTAAAATCCAGGGCTAAAATTAGCACAAACGTGATATAGAATCGCGAGCGTTGGATGCGCGTTGGATGCGCGGGTCTCTTTTGCGTAACCGGCGCATCTGGTGCTAATATGGAGCTAAAGTCATGCTAATCGGTAGCGAAACGGTAAGTGCAACTTTAACACCAACAATTTGCCTGGCGGCTCTCTAAAGTTGGATAGAAATTGTGAAATGAAAATGCAGCTGAGAATCTATTGTGAATTCTCCGCCATCTGCTGTGTTTATATCTGACGGCTGTTTTATTGTTATCTCCTCCACAGACAGTTTTATTGGCTTATAACGTGATGGACGGCTTGCTTACCTGTGTAACGTAATGTCTAGCTAAACCAAACATAACTAGCAATGAAAAAGACCAAAGATCCCTGACACCCTCTCTACATATGTTTAATGGGCTCTCAGCTGGCAAACATCTCCTAGCAGCTGGTCTATGAAGGGTCCCAGTCATCCAGGTCACTGTATGTGAACAGAAAGCCCCGTTGGGTGAGTGTGCAGGCAGTTACATGCAGTTGTGTTTGACAAAATGCCCACCAACCCCCTAGACTAGATCAGTATTTTGGACAGGGGCCACCTGTTCCCTGCTGGGTTTAGGAATCTGGAAAATGGGCCTGATGTTTAGTTTATGGGCATGAGCTAATTTGCTGGAATTCTGGTGAGAATTTGACCATTTTCTATAAAATAGACTTCATTCTGATCCCGATCCACGGCACAGGGGGTGGGGTGAGTCAAGCTGAGGATAATCCTATAGATACGCTGCCTATTTAGCAGCCTGAGGTAATGCAGCCCTTAATCCACTCTCTCAATCACATCTTTTTTCCATGAACAGTAATTGGGGAGATGCGAATGTTTCTCTGCATTTGGAAGGTGTAACAGTGACTGGATTCACGGGAACATGAAAGAGGCTTTTATACACAACCTGGAGATCTGTTTAGTTGGAACTTCCAGTATCTGTGGAATTCAGTAGGAGGAACGGCCTAGTTAAAGACACGGAGCAGGGGCTAGAATGTGTGGGAGGAATTTCCTGTATTCAGAACCATTTATCATAATAGGGCCTCCCCATTACAAAGGGTAAGATAATAGGAGTAGATTGGTCTCCAAGGGCCCCGCAATGTCTTCTCTTCTCTTTAAACTTAGGCTGGGTCCACACAGTTCCAATCGTTCAGATAACGGACCAATGGCTCTCGGAGATCGTGGTCATTGATTGGATAAAAAGTGATTCGTAGAGTATCTACCACTGTTCATTGTCCATCACAAGAGGAAAAACTCTTCAGAATGGATCACTAAACAGCCTTGGAATCCCTGGTGACCATGAATCATCTCTAGGAGATCTCAACATAACAGGAGACAATGGAACTTTGTGTGTCTGGTTCTACAAACACTATTTGGCAAGATGAAGTTTCTTGTTTTGTGAACACGACTCTTCCCCTATTCAATGCAGCGGATTCCTCCCAATACCATTAAAACCATCACAACCTCCTCACAATACAACTAGAAAACTTCTCCCCCCCCCCCGTCTTTGTTTGTCATGGTCCAGGGAAAGTCTAAAATTCCCAGTGACACCGATGGATGACAAAGACTTCAATGCTCAGGATACAATTACTGTTCAGTTGCCTTAAATGCATTTCCTTTTTCTGGGGTCAGTGCATGTACAGGAGGAAGAAAGGCTGTCTATGTATTTTATTTCTTATACATGGTACCGCTATGTGACAATGGAGACAATGGAGATAATGGAGATATGGAGTTTTTTCAGGCAGGAAAGGATTTTTTTTTGTGCCTTCCTCTGGATCAACTGTTAGGTAGGGTTAAAAAGGAGAGAGAGAAAGGCTTGGACTTGATGGACGTTTGTTTTATTCAACCCCAATTACTATGTTCCTATGTTAAAATGTAAAGAAACCTAAAACATGACATTCTAATTGTAAGTCTTAACTCCATACAGGCATTGAAAGACAATGATCTCCTGTCATAGTAATGAAATGTTGTCCCCCAAATGTCACCCTCTCCATAGCTCTGTAAAGTTCCGCTGAAGAACACGGACTATAATAACAGACGTTCCAATTTTTGTTGTTATGTGTGAATTTTACATGAGCCGTTGGCCTCCTACTTATCCAAACTTCACCACCAGTTAAGGAAAAGGGCACCCAACCCATCTAACCTTTAGCAAACAGTGCCAGGCGGCAACAGCCAGAGCCAGCATGGTATTGTGTTGTATAAAGAGAGGTGTGGATTCAAGGGAGGAAAATGTCATTCTCTCTCCTTTACAAAGCATGGGTAAGGCCTCATTTGGAATATGAAGGGCAATTTTGGAATCCTGTAGTACAAAAAGGACATCTTGGAACTGGAAAGGTTCAGAGAAGGGGAACTAATTAATAAGGGGATTGGGGGAGCTTGAATATGAAGGAGACTGGAAAGTTACAATTATGTACGCTGAGAAAAGGCGCTTGCTGGAATGATTACTGTATAATAAATACATTAACGGGCCAACAATAACTATCTGGGCATTGTTCACCAATAGAACATGTCAAAGGACACGTTGATATCCTTAAGACTGAAAGAAAAAAGGTTTAGGCTTCAAGTTGGGAAAGGGTTCTTCACTGTGAGACGGTAAACTATGGAACTGTCTTCCAGTGGACGTTGTTATGGCAGGTCATTGGTCAGTTTAATAAAAAGCTTGGAGGTTTCTACACAAACAAGGAATGTTACAAGTTACTGGGATTGATACATAAAGTACATTGGGAAGGGTGTTATCACTGTGAGAACGTTAAAGCTATGGAACTGTCTTCCAGTGGACGTGTTATGGCAGGTTCATTGGTCAGTTTAATAAAAGCTGGATGAGTTTCTACAAACAAGGAATGTTACGTTACTGGGATTGATACATAAAGTAGAGTTGGGAAGGTTTTGTCACTGTGAGAACTGTAAAGCTATGGAACTGTCTTCCAGTGGACGTTGTTATGGCAGGTTCATTGGTCAGTTTAATAAAAAGCTGGATGAGTTTCTACAAACAAGGAATGTTACAAGTTTACTGGGATTGATACATAAAGTAGAGTTGGGAAAGGTTTTGTCACTGTGAGAAAGGTAAAGCTATGGACTGTCTTCCAGTGGACGTTGTTATGGCAGGTTCATTGGTCAGTTTAATAAAAGCTGGATGAGTTTCTACAACAAGGATGTTACAAGTTACTGGTATTGATACTAAAGTAGAGTTGGGAAAGGGTTTGTCACTGTGAGAACGGTAAAGCTATGGAACTGTCTTCCAGTGGACGTTGTTATGCAGGTTCATTGGTCAGTTTAATAAAAAGCTGGATAGTTTCTACAAACAAGAATGTTACAAGTTACTGGTATGGATACATAAGTAGAGTTGGGAAAGGGTTTGTCACTGTGAGAACGGTAAAGCTATGGAACGTCTTCCAGTGGACTTGTTGTTATGGCAGGTTCATTGTCAGTTTAATAAAAAGCTGGATGAGTTTCTACAAACAGGAATGTTACAAGTTACTGGTATTGATACATAAGTAGAGTTGGAAAGGGTTTGTCACTGTGAGAACGGTAAAGCTATGGAACTGTCTTCCAGTGGACGTTGTTATGACAGGTTCATTGGTCAGTTTTAATAAAAGCTGGATGAGTTTCTACAAACAAGGAATGTTCAAGTTCTGGTATTGATACATAAAGTAGAGTTGATCCAGGGATATTTTCGAATACCCCTTTAATTCTGTGTGTTTTTTTGCCCCCTGGATCAACAGATAGAATTAAGGGGAAACCCAAGCCCTGCAAGTTTCTTTTTTAAATTCTTTAACACATATTGAAAATGGGCCACCCACTCCATCTGACCCATACAAAGGTCCCTTGACAATGTCTTCTAATAACATTCTATCACAAATAGTTTGTCATTAACCAATAAGTAGCTTGCTTCATAGTAAACCACGCACCAAACTATTGCTCAATGCACACGCCAATGTCGGTAATCGGTGTGTGTATCATTCAGTAACAGGACACCAGCAGAGTTAAACTCCTGGAGCCCCTAAACTATAGAAAATAATGCATTTTCCCCTCCCAAATAAACCAGATTGAAATCTCTACTAAATAAGCTTACCATTAAAATGAGCCTTGGGTCCCATCTCAGGTGCAACTTGTGAGTAGTTCATGGCTGAAAAATTCAGCAATATAACTTCTTGAACATTTTCAGCGTTCAGTAGCTTGCAGCTATGTGACCAGTCTCTGCTGTCAATATCCACAAAACAAGGAAGTACACTAAGTGTGAATACCTTGTTTTGCGATTTTGTATGTACCCCCCCAAGTCTGCAAACCTTCATTTACATTCCGTAAGTCTTAACTAGGCTTGGTCTGAGAAAATGCAAGTGATGTCATTGAGAAAGAAGTGTTAACATTTTCCATAATATAACTTTTTACAGGCTGAAATCAGAGATGTGATCCAGGTCTCACTTTAAGAAAAACTGCATGTTTTTTAACCCTAATTGTTTGCAACCACAGTTGCCCTTTAACACACAGCCTTATATGTTGTGTGATTGGCAGCTCTATGAACGTTAATGGGGTATTTGAATAATATTTTATATACCGGTATGTTTAAAAGGCTGAGAAAACCTTGGTTGTGTTTTATTTTTACGTAGTATTAATAAACTGATTGAATATAAACAGGCCTATTCCTTACTTTAAACCGGATATGAGAAAACCATTTATTAGACTAATACATCACAAAGCAATAATGGAGGTGACCCTCCTGTCCAGTCCCCCCACCAACCTCGATCCCCCATGCTCTGTGCCCATTATGCAGTCTAAGCAGATTTCTGTAGGCTCTGTTAACCCATTGTATGCTGGGAAATAAGGGTATTATACTCAAATCAGATGGAGAAAACTTTTGTACAAAGACCTTTATTCACAATTTATCCACTGACGTACAGCAGAAAACCTAAATATATATGTGAAAATCTGGAGATTGATTTGTAAAAAATACATCCCAGAAGACCATTGTGAAATGTGTCTATATCTATCCAATAGGTGATCTATTAGACACTGTATATACTGTATATCAGTACCATTTACTGTCCGGAGCCATTTGTTTGGTTTAGGGGCCAAGGGTGTACAGTATAGTGTATATAAATGTATAGTATGATGATTGGTCAAATTAGTTCTTTGCAGGTATGGCTGCACAGTAATGGAGGGGTAGGTCAGTAGGTGTATGTAACTGTGCCACATGGGGGTTAAAAAAAAACCTTTTTTATTATTAATCAAAATTATTTTTTTTTTACTTTAGTTACCTTAAGTATGGCTCCACAGTAATGGATAAGTAAATCAGTAGTGTGTTGACCTGGGTCTGGTTGAGGGGGTATGTCTTTTTTGTGTTTACAACCATAAAACTATATTTTATTGAGGTTAAATCTAAATTAGTTTTTTTTTTACTTTAGTTACCCTTTAAGTATGGCTGCCACAGTAATGGATAAGTAATCAGTAGGTGTGTGTACCTGGGTCTGGTTGAGGGGGTATGTCTTTTTTGTGTTTACAACCATAAAACTATTTTATTGAGGTTAAATCTAAATTAGTTTTTTTACTTTAGTTACCCTTTAAGTGGCTGCCACAGTAATGGAAGTAGATCAGTAGGTGTGGTGACCTGGGTCTGGTTGAGGGGGGTATGTCTTTTTTTGTGTTATAACCATAAAACTATCTTTTATTGAGGATAAATCGAAATTAGTTTTTTTGACTTTAGTTACCCTTTAAATTGGCTTCCATGGGAATGGAAAGGTAGGTCAGTAGGTGGGGTGTACCTGGGTCTGTGGTGGGGGTTGGGGGTATCCCATTTGTATTTATGACCATGAAAAAAACTGTTTGAATATCCATTTGAGATGTTTACCATTATAGTCTATGGGAAAAAAATGTCCGGAAATTCACCGATACCGCTGTAACGTTCCGCGGATTCCTTAGCTAGAATAGCACACCCTCCTATATGCCCCGCACGTCTGTACCAAGATTTCATGTCTCTTCTCTACTCAAAAACTGTGGGAGGAGACACGGTCCAAAAATGGAAGAAATAAAACGAGAAGAAGAATAGAAAACAGAATTTGTCTTTTCAAGCCAATTAATAAATATAATAAGCAATGATGAAGATGAATCTAATAATAATAATAATTATATGATATTCTGCTATTAGTATCTTGTTATTGTGGACATACATTAGTATTGAGATAATATATTTCTCTATAGAATGATAAAACTGAATACAGAACAATAAACCCATTAACCGTTGGTTCTTTATTAAATGTCTATTTATCTTTATAACTCCCACCATTCAGCTGTGAATAAGCCCAAGAGGATGAATATTACCCCCAGCTATTCCCTCCCTCTCCTAGATCCTACAGTTATATCTGGTTTCCCTCAACCATCACCAGCACTGACAGCTCTCAGCTGGGCCATGGATAATTTACTGGACAATTACAAGTGTGAACTCCCTAGTGTTGCACTGAGAGGCGGAGAGCGATGTTATTGGGCGAGGAACACAAACAGAAATCACACTTTTACTTATGTTTACACAACGTATATTCTCTGTACTGCAAAGCCCGTTAATAAAGGTTAATGGGGGAGATCTTCTCAATGAGGCGCATACAGCAAAATTCTCTTTGGTCTCCTTTCTACTTAATTGTATTTTCCCCTAAGGTTTGAAAAGCCATTGATAATTCTATTACGATAATCGTATGTAGAATGTATTAAGAACATATTTACTGTGAACATATCACAGAGTAATGGAGTTTAATAAGGGGTCTATGAACATATCACAGAGTAATGGCGTTTAATAAGGGGTCTATGAACATATCACAGAGTAATGGAGTTTAATGAGGGGTCTATGAACATATCACAGAGTAATGGAGTTTAATAAGGGTCTATGAACATATCACAGAGTACTGGAGTTTAATAAGGGGTCTATGAACATATCACAGAGTAATGGAGTTTAATAAGGGGTCTATGAACATATCACAGAGTAATGGAGTTTAATAAGGGGTCTATGAACATATACACGAGTAATGGAGTTTAATAAGGGGTCTATGAACATATCACAGAGTAATGGAGTTTAAAAGGGGTCATGAACATATCACAGATAATGGAGTTTAATAAGGGGTCTATGAACAATCACAGAGTAATGGAGTTGAATTAAGGGGTCTATTGAACATATCACAGAGTAATGGGTTTAATAAGGGGTCTATGAACATATTCCACAGAAGTAATGAGTTTTAATAAGGGGTCTATGAACATATCACAGAGTAATGGAGTTAATAAGGGGTCTATGAAACATCACAAGAGTAATGGAGTTTAATAAGGGTGTCTATGAACATATCACAGAGTAGTAATGGGGTTTAATAAGGGGTCTATGAACATATCACAGAGTAATGGAGTTTAATAAGGGGTCTATGAACATATCACAGAGTAACGGAGTTTAATAAGGGGTCTATGAACATATCACAGAGTAATGGAGTTTAATAAGGAGATGTGGTAATGGCAAGTTCATTAAATAGCTTTAACCACAAAAAATAAAGTCCATTATGGTGAGGTCCACTTAACAGTAATACAGTTCCATGTTTTAATAAAAGGCAATGATAGGTCAGTGTTTAGCCAATAGAAATCTCATATCATTGTTGAGATGGATATGGTGTTCTCATGGTTATTATTGTGGATTTACATAGATCCAGAAGCTTCCATAGTGCTTTACAATCCCATTAAAACCTCCCAATATAATCTAATACACCCCATCGCTAGGTTTCGTGATTGTGGGGAACCTCCCAGCACATCTGAATGTGTTTATGGAACTTTCTCCAAAGATGGACAGGACTGTGCTACATGGAAATGGAAATCATTGTCCATTAGCGATGAACAACTCACTGGAACCAGGGGTTACTACAAAAAACCAGGGCCCTTATTCTAATCATGTCCTCCTATCTGCTAGCCAGGGAACTTTCACTACTGTATAGAAACCTCCAAATCCAATAGTCTACAAGCTGTCGTCTTTTCAATTGTTTACATTCCCAATTTAAAGAACATTATCCTGCAGCCCACATGGTCCAGTAAAGGATATCAAAGACCCCCATTTAAATAAATCTTATTCAAAGACCAGCTCATTGTCTTTTAAATGAAGTCCCAAAGCCTACAGTGAGCACAGTAAAACCTTTTTTTAAAAACTGACATCAATTCTTCTTCAATTGGCTTTTCATTGAGAAGATGCTTTGTCTGAGAAGATTCAGTTCAATCACTTTGAAAATCAGCTGAGTGGAGGAAAAGTGGATTTAAATGGAACTTCACACCATTATCAACACGTACAATGGGAGCTGTGATAGGGTCTCCCTGTTACTAAATACATTGTGTAAGTTTGGATGGTAGGACTGTTATATAATATAGTAGTTACTGAGTATATAGTAGTTAACATAGACGGCAACAGCCAGAGCCAGCATGGTATTGTGTTGTATAAAGAGAGGTGTGGATTCAAGGGAGGAAAATGTCATTCTCCCTCTTTACAAAGCATTGGTAAGGCCTCATTTGGAATATGAAGTGCAATTTTGGAATCCTGTATACAAAAAGGACATCTTGGAACTGGAAAGGGTTCAGAGAAGGGGAACTAAATTAATAAGGGGATTGGGGGAGCTTGAATATGAAGAGAGACTGGAAAAGTTACAATTATGTACGCTGGAGAAAAGGCGCTTGCGTGGGGATATGATTACTGTATATAAATACATTAACGGGCCATACAATAAACTATCTGGGGCATTGTTCACCAATAGAACATGTCAAAGGACACGTTGATATCCCTTAAGACTGAAAGAAAAAAGGTTTAGGCTTCAAGTTGGGAAAGGGTTCTTCACTGTGAGAACGGTAAAGCTATGGAACTGTCTTCCAGTGGACGTTGTTATGGCAGGTTCATTGGTCAGTTTAATAAAAAGCTGGATGAGTTTCTACAAACAAGGAATGTTACAAGTTACTGGGATTGATACATAAAGTACAGTTGGGAAGGGTTTTCACTGTGAGAACGGTAAAGCTATGGAACTGTCTTCCAGTGGACGTGTTATGGCAGGTTCATTGGTCAGTTTAATAAAAAGCTGGATGAGTTTCTACAAACAAGGAATGTTACAAGTTACTGGGATTGATACATAAAGTAGAGTTGGGAAAGGGTTTGTCACTGTGAGAAAGGTAAAGCTATGGAACTGTCTTCCAGTGGACGTTGTTATGGCAGGTTCATTGGTCAGTTTAATAAAAAGCTGGATGAGTTTCTACAAACAAGGAATGTTACAATTACTGGGATTGATACATAAAGTAGAGTTGGGAAAGGTTTGTCACTGTGAGAAGGTAAAGCTATGGAACCTGTCTTCCAGTGACGTTGTTATGGCGGTTCATTGGTCAGTTTAATAAAAAGCTGGATAGTTTCTACAACAAGGATGTTACAAGTTACTGGTATTGATACATAAAGTAGAGTTGGGAAAGGGTTTGTCACTGTGAGAACGGTAAAGCTATGGAACTGTCTTCCAGTGGACGTTGTTATGGCAGGTTCATTGGTCAGTTTAATAAAAAGCTGGATGAGTTTCTACAAACAAGGAATGTTACAAGTTACTGGTATTGATACATAAAGTAGAGTTGGGAAAGGGTTTGTCACTGTGAGAACGGTAAAGCTATGGAACTGTCTTCCAGTGGACGTTGTTATGACAGGTTCATTGGTCAGTTTAATAAAAAGCTGGATGAGTTTCTACAAACAAGGAATGTTACAAGTTACTGGTATTGATACATAAAGTAGAGTTGATCCAGGGATATTTTCGAATACCCCTTTATAATTCTGGTGTTTTTTTTGCCTTCCTCTGGATCAACAGATAGAATTTAAAGGGGAAACCCCAAGCCCTGCAAGTTTCATTTTTAAATTCTTTAACACATATTGAAAATGGGCCACCCACTCACATCTGACCCATACAAAGGTCCCTTGGACAATGTCTTTCTAATAACATTCTATCACAAATAGTTTGTCATTAACCAATAAGTAGCTTGCTTCATAGTAAACCACAGCACCAAACTATTGCTCAATGCACACGCCAATGTCGGTAATCGGTGTGGTATCATTCAGTAACAGGACACACAGCAGAGTTAAACTCCTGGAGCCCCTAAACTATAGAAAATAATGCATTTTCCCCTCCCAAATAAACCAGATTGAAATCTCTCCAAAGGTAAGCTTACCATTAAAATGAGCCTTGGGTCCCATCTCTAGGTGCAACTTGTGAGTAGTTTCATGGCTGAAAAATTCAGCAATATAACTTCTTGAACATTTTCAGCGTTCAGTAGCTTGCAGCTATGTGACCAGTCTCTGCTGTCAATATCCACAAAACAAGGAAGTAGCACTAAGTGTGAGTACCTTGTTTTGCAGATTTTGTATGTACCCCCCCAAGTCTGCAAACCTTGCATTTACATTCCGTAAGTCTTAACTAGGCTTGGTCTGAGAAAATGCAAGTGATGTCATTGGAAGAAAGAAGTGTTAACATTTTCCATAATATAACATTTTACAGGCTGAAATCAGAGATGTGATCCAGGTCTCACTTTAAAGGAAAAACTGCATGTTTTTTAACCCTAAATTGTTTGCAGACCACAGTTGCCCTTTAACACACAGCCTTTATATGTTTGGTGATTGGCAGCTCTATGAACGGTAATGGGGTATTTGAATGAATATTTTATATATCGGTATGTTTAAAAGGCTGAGAAAACCTTGGTTTGTTTTATTTTTACGTAGTATTAATAAACTGGATTGAATATAAACAGGCCTATTCTCTACTTTTAACCGGATATGAGAAAACTCATTATTGTAGACTAATACATCACAAAGCAATAATGGAGGTGACCTCCTGTCCAGTCCCCCCACCAACCTCGATCCCCCAGTGCTCTGTGCCCATTATGCAGTCTAAGCAGATTTCTGTAGCTGCTGTTAACCCATTGTATGCTGGGAAATAAGGGTATATATACTCAGAATCAGAATGGAGAAAACTTTTTGTACAAAGACCTTTATTCACAATTTATCCACTGACGTACAGCAGAAAACCTAAATATATAATGTGAAAATCTGGAGATTGATTATGTAAAAAATACATCCCAGAAGACCATTGTGAAATGTGTCTATATCTATCCAATAGGTGATCTATTAGACACTGTATATACTGTATATCAGTACCATTTACTGTCCGGAGCCATTTGTTTGGGTTTAGGGGCCAAGGGATAGTACAGTATAGGATAGTATAGTATAATGTATAGTATGATGATTGGTCAAAATTAGTTCTTTGCAGGTATGGCTGCTACAGTAATGGAGGGGTAGGTCAGTAGGTGTATGTAACTGTGCCACATGGGGGTTAAAAAAACAAACCTTTTTTATTATTAATCAAAATATTTTTTTTTTACTTTAGTTACCCTTTAAGTATGGCTGCCACAGTAATGGATAAGTAGATCAGTAGGTGTGTGTACCTGGGTCTGGTTGAGGGTATGTCTTTTTTGTGTTTATAACCATAAAACTATCTTTTATTGAGGATAAATCGAAATTAGTTTTTTTGACTTTAGTTACCCTTTAAATATGGCTGCCATGGGAATGGAAAGGTAGGTCAGTAGGTGGGTGTACCTGGGTCTGTGTGGGGGGTTGGGGGTATCACCATTTGTATTTATGACCATGAAAAAAACTGTTTTGAAATATCCACATTTGAGGATTGTTACCATTATAGTCTATGGGAAAAAATGTCCGGAAATTCGCCGATAAAAGCTTTTGTGTATTTGTTTGTTGTAACGTTAAGCGGATACTTAGCTAGAAGATAGCACACTCCTCCTATATGCCCCGCACGTCTGGTACCGAATTTCATGTCTCTAGCTCAAAAACTGTGGGAGGAGATACGGTCCAAAAAAGTGGAAGAATAAAACGGAAGAAGAAGAAATAGAAAGAACAGGAATTTGTCTTTTTCAAGCCAAATGAATAATAATATAATAATAGCAATGATGAAGATGAATCTAATAATAATAATAATTATATGATATTCTGCTATTAGTATCTTGTTATTGTATTATCTACAGCCTACCATCCAAACTTACACAATGTATTTTAGTAACAGGGAGACCCTATCACCCCTCCCAGTCTATGTTTAACTACGATTACTCAGTAACTACGATATTATATAACAGCCCTACCATCCAAACAAGTCTTATTAACAGGGACCCATCCCCTCCCAGTCTATGTTAACTACTCTATTACCTCATAAACTACTATATTATAATAACAGCGCCTACCCATCCACTTACACAATTTATTTATTAACAGGGAGACCCGTACCTCAACAGCTTTCCCAGTCTATGTTAACCTACTATATACTCAGTACACTACTATTTATCATAACAGTCCTACCATCCAAGACTTACACAATGTATTTAAGTAACAGGGATACCCTATCACAGCTCCCATTCTATGTTACTACTATAATACCAGTAACAACTATATTATATAACAGTCCCTACCTCCAACTTACCGAATGTATTTTAGGTAACAGAGAACCCTATCACAGCTCCCATTCTAGTTAATCTTACTAGTTCTTTACTCAGTCAACTACTTGATCTTATAGAACAGTCCCGCTCCATATCAACTTCATCCACATGATTTAGTAACATGGAGACCCTAGTCAACAGATCACAGCCCTCCCATTCTATGTTACACTACTATCTACTCAGTAACATACTATATTTATGATAACAGTCCTACCATCCAACTTCACAATGTCTTTATAACAGGGAGAACCCTATGCAAAACAGCTCCCCATTTGTACGTGTTGATAATGTGTGAATTTCATTTAAATCCACTTTTCCTCCCTCACTGATTTTCAAAAGTGATTGAACTGAATCTTCTCCGGACAAAGCCTCTTCTCAAATAAAGCCCATTGAAGAAGAATGAAATGTCAGTTTTTTTAAAAAAAGTTTTTATTACTGTGACTGTGCTCACTGTAGGCTTTTGGACTGACCATTCAATTTACAAGACAATGAGCTGGTCTTTGAATAAGGTTTTATTTAAATGGGGTCTTGAATATCCTGTTACGATACCATGTGGGCCTCTGGTACCAGGGAGGATCCCTGTTCTTTAATTGGGGAATGTAAACAATTGAAAAGACTACAGGCCTTGTAGACTTAAATTGACTGTCTGTGAGTTGTTTGAGATGCATATATTCAGTAGTGAAAGTTTCCCCTCTGCTTAGCAGATAGGAGCGACATGATTTATAATAAGGGTCCGTTTTATTGTTTTTTTTGTAGTAACCCCTGGTTCCAGGGAGTGTTCATCGCTAATGGCCAATGATTTTCATTTCCATGTAGCAGCCGGTCGTCATCTTTGGAGAAAGTTCCATAAACACATTCGATGTGCTGGGAGGGTTCCCACATCACGAACCTAGCCGTATGTGTGTATTAGATTATATTGGGAGTTTTAAATGGAGTTGTAAGCACTATGGAAGCTTCTTGGTCTATGTAACTCCACATAATAACCATGAGAACACCATCTCCATCTCACAATGTATGAGATTCTTTGGCTAACACTGACTATCATTGCCTTTAATTAAACATGGAACTGTATTACTGTTTAATGGCCCTCACCAGAGGCCTTATTTTTTGTGGTTAAAGCTATTTAAATTTAATGAAATGAACACTGTCTGCCATTAACCACATCGCCTTATTAAACTCCATTACTCTGTGATAGTTTTCATAGACCCCTTATTAACTCCGTTCTTAATCTGTGATTGTTTCATAGACCCCATTATACTCCATTACTTCTGTGATATGTTTCATATACCCCTTATTAAACTCCCATTACTTCTGTGATATTTCATAGACCCCTTATTAACTCCATTACTTCCATTACTCTGTGATCTGTTCATAGACCCCCTCCTTACTCCATTACTCCTGTGGATATGTTCAAGACCCCTAATTAAAACCCCATTACCTGTGATATGTTTCACATAGACCCCTTATTAACTCCATACTCTGTGATATGCGTGCTAACCCTTATTAACCCATTACTCTGTGATTGTTCATATACCCCTTATTAAACTCCATTACTCTGTGATTATGTTCATAGAACCCCTTATAAACACCATTGACTCTGTGATATGTTTCATAGACCCCTCATTAAACTCCATACTCTGTGATATGTGTCATATACCCTATTAAACTCCATTACTCTGTATATGTTTTTCATATACCCCTCAATTAAACTCATTACTCTGTGATAATGTTCATAGAACCCCTTATAACACCATTACTCTGTGATATGTTCATAGACCCCTATTAACAACTCCAATTACTCTGTATATGTTCATAGAACCCCTTATTAAACTCCATTACTCTGTGATTATGTTCATAGACCCCTTCTTAAACAACCATTACTCTGTGATATGTTCTAGACCCCCCTTTAATTTAAACTCCATTACTCTGTATATGTTTTCATAGACCATTATTGACACCTCCATTACTCCTGTGATATGTTCATTAGACCCCTTATTACACCTCCATTACTTCTGTGATATTTCATAGACCCCTTATTAAACGCCATTCTCTGTGGATGTGTTCATAGACCCCTCATTCAACTCCATTACTCTGTGATATGTTCATAGACCCCTTTTAAAACCCATTACTCTGTGATATGTTCATATAGACCCCTATTAAACTCCATTTACTCTGTGATATGTTCCATAGACCCCTTATTAAACCATTACTCTGTGATATGTTCCTAGACCCTTATAAACCCATACTCGTGATTAAGGGGATGTTCATAGCCCCTTATTAAACACCATTACTCTGTGATATGTTCATAGACCCCTAGTAAACTCCATTACTCTGTGATATGTTCATGACCCCTTATTAATACTCAATTACTCTGTGATTGTCATAGACCCTTATTAAACTCCAATTACTCTGTGATATGTTCATAGACCCCTTATTAACTCCATTACCTCTGTGATATTTTCATAGACCCTTATTAAACTCGCTTACTCTGTGATAGTTCAATAGACCCCTCATTAATCTCCATTACTCTTGATAGTTCATAGACCCCTTATTAACTACTCCATTACTCTGTGATATGTTCAAGACCCCTTATTAAACTCCATTA
This sequence comes from Hymenochirus boettgeri, assembly GCA_019447015.1. Taxonomy (NCBI): domain Eukaryota; kingdom Metazoa; phylum Chordata; class Amphibia; order Anura; family Pipidae; genus Hymenochirus; species Hymenochirus boettgeri. The sequence continues at coordinate 28,252 of JAACNH010000578.1, forward strand.
CTTCTGTGATATATTTCATAGCCCCCTTTATTTACTCCATTACTCTGTGATATGTTCAGAGACCCCTTATTAAACACCATTACTCTGTGATATGTATCAATAGACCGAGACCTTATTAAACTCCCATTACTCTGTGATATGTTCAAGACCCCTCATTAATCTCCATTACTCTGTGGATATTTCATAGACCCCTTTTAAACCCCATTTCTCTGTGATTGTGCATAGACCCCTTATTAAACTCCTTACTTCTGTGATATGTTCATAGACCCCTTGTGTGATATCAAAATGACGTTCCATTACTCTGTGAATATGGTTCATAACCCCTTATTAAACTCCATTACTCTGGTGATATGTTTCCAACATACAGACACCTTATGAACTCCTTACTCTGTGAATGTTCATAGAACAGACCCCTTATTAAACTCCATTAACTCTGTGATATGTTCATCCGAACCCTTATTACAACTCCTTACGTCGTGATATTTCATAGACCCCTAGCTTTAAAACTCCATTACTCTTGATATGTTATTAGACCCTTATTACTCCATTACTCTGTGATATGTTCATAAGACCCCTCTATTAAACTCCAGTACTCTGTGATATGTTCATAGAACCCCTTATTAAACGCCATTACTCCTGTGATATGTTCATAGAACCCCCTTTAACTTCATTACTCTGTGATATGTTCATAGACCCCCCTTATTAAACACCATTACTAACTCTGTGGATATGTTCCTAGACCCCTTATTAAACACCAATTACTTCTGTTATATGTTTTTCATAGACCCTTAGTAACTCCATTACTCTGTGATATGTTTCATAGATCCCTTATTAAACTCCAGTAACTCTGTTGATTGTTTTTCCTAGACCCTCCTTAAAACTCCATTACTCTGTGAAATGTTAATAGACCACCCCTCATTCACTCATTACTCTGTGGCTATGTTTCATAGACAACCCTTATGAAACACCATTACTCTGTGATATGTTCCATAGACCCCCTTTATTATCACTCCATTACTCCTGTGATATGTTCATAGACCCCTTATTAAACACCATTACTCTGTGATATGTTCATAGACGCCCTCATTAAACCCATTACTCTGTGATATGTTTTCATAGACCCTTATGGAAACTCCTTACTCTGTGATATGTTTCATGACCCCCCTCATTAAAAACGCCATATCACACATCGTAGGTGTGACAATGGAGGTCATCAATACAGACCCAGGCTCTCATATTGTATTAAAACCCATGTGGGCATAAAAGTCTCACGAAGTGGTGCTGTGCGTAGAGTGAGAAACTCACGCCCTCATTAAGCGTCCTGCGCATTACGGTCCTGTGTTAAGTGTGTCACGTAGTACGCCGCGGTTATTACACACACAATTCACACTCGGCTGCACTATTGTATCAGAGTCACACCCAATTATTAAACTCCTTACTCTGTGATAGTTTCATAGACCCCCCTTATTTAAACTCCATTCTCTGTGATATGTTTCATAGACCCCTTATAAACGTCCATTCTCTGTATTATTGTCTCATTATGAAGAAATAGGGGGGCGCGGGGTGGTGCGAAAAAAGACAAAAGTGTGGGGGGCGACGATCCAAAAGAAATAAACACGCAATCTTCGCCTCAGGACGAAGGGGGAACTGAAATTATAATACTGCTAGGGCGTGGATTAATTAGCAGCAATCAAAATGGGGGGGGGGGGGGAAAAAACAACAGATCAGACCATAGAAGTGTGTACACAATCGCGCAAAAAAAAAAGTGTAAACCCCGAGACAGTTAGCGGGAATGGGCGGTAGTGGGCGCGTAGGCGGGTGCTAAAGTAGTCTTTCACCAGCACCACACACTGACAGGAAAACGAAAACCATACTAGCAGATAGAAAACACGAATAAAAAAACTCAAAAGCATGGACGACTAGAAAGAAACCGAACAGAACTACGAAAGATGCCGCAAAATAAGACGACCCCAAATACCTACCCGCCACCCGCACCCTAACTACGAACAACCACTCTCCCACAGCCCTATAATTAAATTGCGGCCTGCCAAACGAATTCGCTCGACACACCGCCCCACCCGCTTCTCGCCCTCTCGCCATACCCGCCCCGCCCTAGTCACACAGCACTCCCTTTCCCTCTCTTCCCCCCCCTCCTCCAACACACACGTGTCACAAGCGGTGGCCCTTCCCTGTGCCTGCTCCTCCTAACCCTACTCCCGCCACCCCCGCCAGCTGCCCACCGACACATCTATACCCCCGACCACCGCTCTTCCTCCTCCACTCCTCCTCACTAGATACAACTACCAACCCATCCCCCCCGAGACTCTCCTCCTTCTCTCACACCCCTCTCATCCCCCCCCGCACCTCCCGCCCCCTACCTCCGCCCCAGAACCAATTCTCCCTCATACCGCGGCGGGCGGGAGGTGGGGGACACACTGAGACTGCAGCCTCCCCCCAAAGAGACAGGGGTGGCTCGCCGCCAAACGCACCGAACGCCAATCCCCCCCACATCCCTCATACGCACTAACCCTAGACATACCCCGTTCATAGCCCCCTCCAACCCTCCGCCCTAGCAACCCTCACACCCCGCCACACCTCCCACCCGCCCACCCATAAACTCCACTCCCTCGCAACCTCCACCTCCGCCCTACCCACTCGCCCACCCACAACCCCCATCCCCTCCACTCTCCTCTCCTCTCCCTCCATCGCAGACGTCACCCACCCCCTCACATCTCTCATCGACTCCCAATATCGCCACCCTCTCTCCAGGCCCTCCCTTCCCTCCTCCACCCCGACACCTACTTCCCGCCACCCCCTCCCCCCTCCCCTCTCCTCCTCCTCTCTCCGCCTCTCCCTCCATCCCCTACCACTCCCTACATCCATCGCACTCGCTTCCACCCCCCCTCCTCCCACCTCCCCCCCCCCCTACCCCCCCTCGCCCTATCCCCCGCCCCCCTCCCCTCTCCCTTCACCCCCGCCCCTCCCCTCCCCTCCCCTCCCTCCTCCCCATCATCAAGCCTCCCCCCTCCCCTCTCGCCCCCCCCTCCCCGCCCCCCCCTCCTCGCCCTTCCTCCACTCGCCTTCCTTCCTCGCCCTCCCTCTCTCTCCCCCATCACTCCCGCCCCCACTCCCGCTCTCCCGCCCCCCTTCCTCTCTCCCCCCCCTCCTTCCCCCCCTCCCCGACCCACCTCCCCCGTCTCTCCACCCCCCCCCCTCCCTCCTCCTCTCCCCATCTCACCCCGCCCCTCTCCCCCCCCCCCCCCACCCGCCCTATTTCTCTCTACCCCCCTCCCCCCCCTCCCTCCCTCTCCTACCTCAACTCTCCCCCGCCCCTCTCCCTTCTCCCTCTCCGCCATCCCATCCCTCCCCCTCCGCCACCCACCCCGCCCCCCCCCCTCTCCCCCCCCCCCTCACCCCTCCAACCTATCTCTCCCGCCTACACACACCACTCCTCCACCACTACTCCTTCGCCACCCCTCGCCCCCGTACATCCAAGAACCGCCCTCCGCCCTACCCCCCCGCCACTCTTCTCCTACCCCCACCCGCCTCCCCCCTACTCATCGCCCTCTCAAGCCCCTCACCCCCACCCCCCCTCTCCCCCTAAACCCCCCCGCCCCACCCGCCAACGCCCCTCTCCCCCCCTCGAAAGCCCCCCCTCACTCCCTCTCGCCAGCCCCACTCCAGCCCCCCGCCTCTCACCCCCGCCCCCACGCCTCTCCACTCAACGCACCCGAACCTCCTCTCAACTCCCGCCCACAATAACCTAGCTCCGCCCCCTCCCACCCCTCATCGACGTCCAAAGACCCCCCCTCCTCCCCCCTCAGCCGATCCCCGCCCCCCCCTCGCCACCTCCCCCATCCCGCATCGCCCCCGCCCCCCACCCCCCTCCATCCTACCCCCTCATCCCCCTCCTCTCATCCCCCTCCCTTCTCCCCCTCCCTTCCTCTTTGCTCTCTTCATCTCCCCCTTCTTCCCTCCTTACTTCTTGCTCTGTTCCTAGACCCCTTATTCCCCTACCTCCATTACTTGTGCTCTTTATCCTCTCCCCCTTATTACACTCCCTTCCTCTTTTCTCTGTTCCTTCACCCCCCCTTCTTAACCTACCTCCCTTCCTCTGTGCATATGTTCATCGCCCCTTTTCCCCTCCCTTCCTCGTGGCTACTTTTTCTCACCCCCTTCTTACCCTCCCTTCCTCTTTTCTCTGTTTCCTCTCCCCTTCTTCCACACTTCCTTCCTCTTTCTCTGTGATTAGACCCTTATTAACACAGTACTCTGGATATGGTCATAGACCCCTTATTACCACCATTACGCTGTGAGATGTGCATTAGACCCACCTTATACTCCATTACTCTGTGATAGTTCATAGACCCCATATTAAACGCCAGACTACTTCTGTGAGATGGTCATAGACCCCTCATTCACTCCATACGCCTGTGACTATGTTCATAAGACCCCGCAATGAAACTCCATGACTCTGTTATAGTTTCATAACCCCTTATTAAACACCATTACTCTGTGATGGTCAGAGACCCCGAATGAACTCCTGACTCTGTGATAGGTTCATAGACCCCTTATTAAACACCATACTCGGTGATGGGTCAGAGACCCCTCATTAAACGCATTACTCTGTGATATGTTTTCAGATCCCCCCTTATTTAAACTCCATTCGCTGGTGATATGTGCAGAGACCCCTCATACTCCATTACTCTGTAATGTTTCATAGACCCCCGCCCGCATTAAACGTACTCCATTACTCTGTGATATTTCATAGACCCTCATTAAATATTCCATTACTCTGTCTATGTTCATAGAGAAACCTAAAAAGAAACAACTAAGAAGATTCGAAATAAAAAAAGAAAAGAAAAAGAACAGACCAAAAAACACCTTAAATTAAACTCATTAACTCTGTGATATGTTCATAGACCCCTTATTAAACTCCATTACTCTGTGATATGGTTCATAGACCCCTTATTAAACTCCATTACTGACTCTGTGATATGTTCATATACCCCTCATTAAACTCCATTACTCTACTCTGTGATATGGTTTCAGAGACCCCCTTATTTAAACCTCCATTACTCTGTGATATGTTCCAGAGACCCCTCATTAAACTCCATTACTCTGTGAATATTTCAATAGACCTCCTTATTAAACCCTTACTTCTGTTATATGTTCATAGACCCCTTATTAAACTCCATTACTCTGTGATTGTTCATAGACCCCTTATTAACCTCCATAACTCTGTGATGTGTTCCTAGACCCCCTTATTACACACCATTACTACTCTGTGATATGTTCATCGCCCCCCTTATTAAAAACACCATTACTCTGTGATATGTTCATAGACCCCCTTAATTAAACTTCCATTACTCTGTGATATGGTTCATAGACCCCTTATTAAACCCCATACTCTGTGATATGTTCTAGACCCCTATTAAACTCCCATGACTTACTCCTGTTGGCATAGTGATGCATAGCCCCTTCTTAAACGCCCTACTGTACTCTTCGGTAATACTGTTCATTCAGATGCGCCCGCGGTATGTAACCACCATTACTATGAACTCTGTGATCTGTTCATAGACCCCTTATAAACTGCGATTCTACACCATTACGTTTACGTCTGGGATTTTTCATAGACCCCTTATTAAACTCCCATTACTCTGTGATCATTTTCATAGACCCCTTATTACACACCAATTACTCACTGTGAATATGTCTCTCTAGACCTCGCTCACTAATTAAACCTCATCCATTAATCGCTCTTGTGGATATGTTTTGCATAAGATCGCCCTTATGAAACTCCCATTACTCTGTTGTGTTCATAGACCCTTATGTTGTTGCGGGTGGGCCAGGTTACTCTGTGATATGTTTCATAGACCCCTTATTAAACTCCTTACTGGTATATGTTCATAGCGCACCCCTTAGAATATAACTCTACTCTTGATATGTGCATAAGAACCCTTATTAACCGCCATATACTCTGGATATGTTCGAGACACACCCGGCGTCATATGAGCCGCCTGTACTGGCCGAACATTCTAGAATCTGGATAAGCTGAGGATCACCTAAGTGAGCGAACCCCATGTGCGGGAGTCCTCCTTACTCCGTGGATGGTTCAGGAGACCCCTTAGTACATCAGAGAACTATCCATGTCAGATAAGAAAAAACATGTGAGTATTGTTCACATGTGAAGACATGTCCCAACACAGATCGCCCATTACGGAGTAAAAAGCTCTGTGACTATTTCATCAGACCCTTATAAACTTCAGTACTCTGTGATATGTTCCTAGACCCCTTATAAACTCCATTACTGACTCTGTGATCATGTTCATAGACCCCTTATTAACTCCATTACTCTGTGCTAGTTCATAGACCCCTTATTAAACAACCATACTCTGTGATATGTTTCATAGACCCCTTATTAAACTCCCTTATCTGTATATTCATAGACCCCTTATAAACCGTCATTACTCTTTGATATGTTCCTATACCCCTTATTAAACCCATTACTAACTCTGTGCTATGTTCATAGACCCCTTATTAAACTCCATTACTCGGATCTGTGTCATAGACCCCTTATTAAAACACCATTCTCTGGATGGGTTCATAGACCCCTTTTAAACTCCATTACTCTTTGATATGTTCATAACCCCTCCTTAAACTCCATTACTCTGTGATATGTCATAGTACCCTTATTAAACACCAGTACTCTGTGATTGTTCATAGACCACCTTATTAAACTCCATTACCTGGATATGTTCATAGACCCCTTATAACCCATTACTCTGTGATATTTCATAGACCCCTATTAAACTTCATTACTCTGTGATATGTTCTAACCCCTTATTAAACTAACTCCATTACTCGTGGATATGTTCACAGTAAATATTTTCTAACTACATTCTAAGCATACGATTATCGTAATAGAATTATCATGGCTTTTCAAACCTTAGGGCAAATACATTAACTAGAAAGGAGACCAAAGAGAATTTTGCTGTAATGCGCCCAATTGAGAAGATCTCCCCCATTAACCTTTATTAACGGCTTTGCAGTACAGAGAATATAACCCGGGGGTTTTTTTTGTGTAAACATATTATCAAAGTGTGATTTCGGTTGTGTTCCTCGCACAATAACAGCGCGCTCGGGGGCGGGAGCGCCTCTCACTGTGCACGTGCTGTGTGTACTGTGGTGCGGCAACTAATGTGATCTACAGAGCTGACAACGGGGCACACACACACCACGTAAAAATTCATACGTCCCAACAGTACAAATGTATCTCTGTCGTGGATCCTTTGCTGGTGATGGTGTGTGTAAACTCATCTTGAAACCTAGATATACACCATCTAACAGGATTAGAAGAGGGAGGAATAGCTGGGGGGTAATATTCATCCTCTTGGGCTGATTCCAGCTGAATTGTGGGAGTTATAAAAGATAAAGAGACATTTAATACAGAACCACGGTTAAGGGTTTTATTGTCGGTATTCAGTTTTAAACTCATCATTCTATAGCAGAAATATATGATCTCATACTAATGTATGTGCACCATAACAGATACTAATAGCAAATATCCTCATAATTATTAGTATTATTAATGCATCTTCATCATTGCTATTATTATTTATTTTTCAATTTGGCTTGACAAAAGAACATTCCTGTTTCTTTCTATTTCTTCTTCTTCCGTTTTATATTCTTCCACTGTGGGGGGGGTTTTTTGGGACCGGTTAAGTCCTACCACGGCAGTTGTTTGTAGTCGAGATGGAGCGATTAGACAAAGAGCGTGGGTGCGTGGTACAGGGAAGACGTGCGGGGCTAGTAGAGAAGTGTGCTATCTGCTAGCTAAGTGCATCCGCGTAAGCTGTACGCATTATCAGACGAATTAGCCCTGGACATTTTTCCCAGGCACAGCGAGGTAAACAACTCCTCAATTATTGCATATTTCAAATGTGGTTTTCAATGGTCAGAGCGCGCAAGTACAAATGGGGAACCCAGCAAACCCCCACTAAAGACACCAGTCCACCACCCTACTGACACAAATAACTACTTTCCATTCCCATGCGCCATAATGTGGTGGATTTGAAAGGGAACTAATTTCAAGCGGAGAACTAATTTCGATTTGATCCCAGTATAAAAGAGAGGATTTTACGAATAGAAAAATGAGAATGTAGAAACCCAAAAAGTAAACATGAACCCTGCCGAACCAGACTCCAGGTGGACACACACCTACGGGTCGTACGTATCCTTACGGGGCAGCCAGACGTAAGGTAACTAAGTAAAAAAACTAATTTAGATTTACCAACCTCAAAAATATGTTTTAGGGTTGGAAACAAACAAAAGACGACTACCACAGCCCTCAAACCAGCCCGGGACATCCACCTACTGAGTTACTTATCGATCCAATGTACTGTGGCAGCCATGACTTAAGAAAGGGGGTACTAAGTAAAAACAAATATGTTTGATAATAGATCAGGGAAGGTTTGGTTTTTGTTTAAAATGCCTCCATGGATGCTAGTACTTGGCGCATTACATACACTACGGACCTACCCCTCCTAACTGTAAGCAGCCATACCGCAAAGAACTAATGAGTGGGGGACAAGGTCATGGCAGTACTAGACATTATTGACTGTTGAGAGTTCGACTGCGTAGTTTGACTAGGTGGCAAAGTGTTGTCACCCAAACCCAAACAAAGGGCGCCGACAGTAAAAAAAATGAGGGACTGATGACGTATAGACACAACAGGGGGGGGGGAGGGGGCGTAAGAGAGCACTGAGGGAGAGGAGAGAAAAAAGAACAGCACAATGTCACAAGGGCTATCTGGGAGGATGTGGGGTTGTACAGAAGTCAAGCGCCGGCAGATGTGTCCCCAACCTGAGGATAGGTTGAGGTGGTCGGCGGAAACGTCAGGGAGAAAGGTGTGAAGAAAGGTCGGGTACAAAAGTGTTGCGTCCAAAGGCTGGGAGGCTCGAGTGCGAGGAGATAGAGACCCGCATTGCCGCGTAGCAGACACGGTGGGTGTGAACCGGAGCAAGCTGCGCAGAAAGCGTCGGGGTGAACGGCAGAAGGGGCGGGCAGATGGCAAGGGGGGAGATATAGTAGTTACTGAGTATATAGTAGTTAACATAGACTGGGAGGTGTGATAGGGTCTCCCTGTTAATAAATACATTGTGTAAGTTAGGATGGTAGGGCTGTTATATAATATAGTTGTTACTGAGTATAAAGTAGTTAACATAGACTGGGAGCTTTGATAGGGTCTCCCTGTTAATAAATACATTGTGTAAGTTTGGATGGTAGGGATGTTGAGTAATATAGTAGTTACTGAGTATATAGTAGTTAACATAGACTGGGAGGTGTGATAGGGTCTCCCTGTTACTAAATACATTGTGTAAGTTTGGATGGTAGGGCTGTTATATAATATAGTAGTTACTGAGTATATAGTAGTTAACATAGACTGGGAGCTGTGATAGGGTCTCCCTGTTTATAAATACATTGTGTAAGTTTGGATGGTAGGACTGTTATATAATATAGTAGTTACTCAGTATATAGTAGTTAACATAGACTGGGAGCTTTGATAGGGTCTCACAAAGATGATCAATGGCGAGAGCCGTTATCAGCTATTTGTGTCTTAAAGTGATGTTAGCCAATGTATCAAGCGTTAACGTGACTTTAAGACACAACTAACGGCACTTGCGACGTTACGCAAAATTTGTGCCACGTAACTGACGCAACCAATGTACAGAGACATTAACGTCCCTTTAAGACATAATCTCTAACGTATACAGATAGCTGGTCCAGTCACAATGCACTGAGAGCCGCTATCAGCTCAGTACATAAAGGGGGCAATAGAGAGTGATAGCGACTCTCGGTACATAGCCCCTTGTATTGTTACTATATGGGGCCCATAACCTAGGATAGTCTTAGTATGGCACCACTATAGGTGATCACACAATGTTCCTGTATGTACAGTTGGACGTTGTATAGTTAAATGCTACTCTGGCTAATTACACTTTGGAAATGTTTAAATCCTTTCATGGTTTGCAGAGGAAGTTTAACAGATAAATCCGTATCTTTGTTTGGTAATGGTTTGGGGGTCATTCGCCTTTGACCAAGTCACTGCCTCCATACTCTGTTTGGGAACTCTGATAGGCTCAGGGCCAAACAGAAGCTTCCTCCCCTGTGATCCCAGCACATCACAACATTAACTGTATCAGGGAGATTCAATCAAAGTTCTTATCATATAAAATGGTGCTAATTTTGCCCCAACCAATCAGATCTTATGTGACATTTGAAAGCTAACATCTGATTGGTTGGGGCAAAATTAGCACCATTTTATATGATAAGAACTTTTATTGAATCTCCCTGATTGTGTTTTTACTGGAATTGGGTCTTGTTCTAGTTAAGAATAAACTAGTTCCCTGTGTAACCTGCAGTGACTTGTAGTTTGGACCACAGAATGCAATCTGCACATGGGTGTAAGGTCACTACGGTTATTATTATGATGTCTTCCCATTACAAAGATGGAGGTCCCAGCAACCGACAATGAATTAGTTTGTTTTTCCTGATGTACATCGGCCCTGTACTTAGAACTGGGTCTGTTCCCAGTTTAAACAGTATTTGGGATGTTTTCCGCCCCTAGTTACTGTGGGAAGGTCTTGGCTGCTATTAAAACTCTGACCTTGGTGTTTGCTGGAAGTTGAAGGAGATAATATAAAGTAAACAGACCTGTTATTGGTAATAAACATCGTAATAAACAGGCGGATTTCCCAACAGCAAGAGGCCATGTGGTACCAGCAAGGGTGCCGGATAACCCAATGGGGTTAATTCTAGTGAGTCGTTCTCTATCTGTTATTACACCTGGAGAATAAAGATCTGGGAACAAGACCAGGATTGCTATATACTGTAATATATAGCACTAAACATATCCCATGGGCCCTGGTCCAAAGAGATTACAATATACTGTAATATATAGCACTAAACATATCGCATGGGCCCTGGTCCAAAGAGATTACAATATACTGTAATATATAGCACTAACCATATCGCATGGGCCCTGGTCCAAAGAGATTACAATATACTGTAATATATAGCACTAACCATATTACATGGGCGCTGGTCCAAAGAGCTTACAATCCAATAAATTTTGTCATCTAAAACCTGAACCAGGAGTCACTGGTAAGCAGAGACTGTCACACACCTCACTGAACAATCAATTCAGGGCTATTACAATGGTAACTGTGTTTGTTAGAGAGAAAACGATTGAGTGACCCATTGTAACCCATTCATTCTATCCTTCAATTTAATTGGAACAAACCACCTAGTACAGCCCCCAAATTCAATCCAATAATTTGCAACAATTTTCATGGTCATGATATTTCCATAATTTGATTTATCTGTTTTTTCATTTTGGAAACTAGTGAATTGATATTAGATCATTAGACTAGTTTCAGTTCTCACTTAGTCAGTATGGTTGATGTGTGTGTGGGTCTGTACTACAAGGCTGTGTTTGCCCAGAGGAAGGCAGCTATGGAGCATTGCCAACCATATAATTTAAAGGGATCTAAACTGCAAAAAAAATATATATATATTTCCAATTGTTAAAAATCGCTCCCAACTATCACTGTACCAATTTTTGTTGATCTGTCCCTGTTTTCTTTAGATATCCAATCTGAAAAATCTTACATTTCAGCTGTCAATCAAGTGTCTTATTATCATAAACTCTTCTGCTGTGTGCAGATTTACTGAAACTGGAATGGTGACAGTTGGTATTTGGTAATTGCATGGTGGGTTAGGGTTAGGGTTTATAGTTTATAGTCTTTGATGTTGAATAAAGACATACGTCCATCCAGTCCAACCCATCTAGCAATATCCTCATTTCCTGCCTAACTGTTGATCCAGAGGAAGGCAAAAAAAAAACACCAAATATATGAAGGGGGAAAAAATTCCTTCCTGACTCCAAGTGGCAATGGGAAATTTCCCTGGATCAACTCTACTTTATGTATCAATACCAGTAACTTGTAACATTCCTTGTTTGTAGAAACTCATCCAGCTTTTTATTAAACTGACCAATGAACCTGCCATAACAACGTCCACTGGAAGACAGTTCCATAGCTTTACCGTTCTCACAGTGACAAACCCTTTCCCAACTCTACTTTATGTATCAATCCCAGTAACTTGTAACATTCCTTGTTTGTAGAAACTCATCCAGCTTTTTATTAAACTGACCAATGAACCTGCCATTCAATACCAGTAACTTGTAACATTCCTTGTTTGTAGAAACTCATCCAGCTTTTTATTAAACTGACCAATGAACCTGCCATAACAACGTCCACTGGAAGACAGTTCCATAGCTTTACGTTCTCAC